>PISX010013391.1:0-56937 GCA_004024625.1 Mellivora capensis | reverse complement strand
TAAAATTAACAAGTCAGGAAATGACAGATGCTGGCGAGGATGTGGAGAAAGGGGAACCCTCCTACACTGTTGGTGGGAATGCAAGCTGGTGCAACCGCTCTGGAAAACAGCGTGGAGGTTCCTCAAAAAGTTGAAAATAGAACTACCCTATGACCCAGCAATTGCACTACTGGGTATTTACCCTAAAGATACAAACGTCCGAAGGGGCACGTGCACCTGAATGTTTATAGCAGCAATGTCTACAATAGCCAAACTATGGAAAGAGCCTAGATGTCCATCAACAGATGAATGGATAAAGAAGACATGGTATATATACACGATGGAATACTATGCAACCATCAAAAGAAATGAAATCTTGCCATTCTCAACGACGTGGATGGAACTAGAGGGTATCATGCTTAGTGAAATAAGTCAATCAGAGAAAGACAACTATCATATGATCTCCCTGATATGAGGAAGTGGAGAGGCAACATGGGGAACTAGGGGGGCAGAAAAAGAAGAAAAGAAACAAGATGGGATTGGGAGGGAGACAAACCATAAGTGACTCTTAATCTCACAAAACAAACTGAGAGTTGCTGGGGGGAGGGGGGAGGGAAAGGGGGTGGGGTAATGGACATTGGGGAGGGTATGTGCTATGGTTAGTGCTGTGAAGTGTGTAAACCTGGCGATTCACAGACATGTACCCCTGGGGATAAAAATATGTTTATAAAAAATAAAAATTTAAAAAAAAAGATAGTGCATGCAAATGGCCTAATATTACAGGATCTAGCACATTGATTCAATGAATGTAAGATGATGATGATGATGACGATGATAATTAAAGAATATGAGGAAGAAAAAAAAAAAGAACTACTCGATTAGATTCATTGTCGGCAAAGTGACCCATACACCTAATTTGTCCAGGGCAGTCCCAATTTACACCTGTTCTCCTGGCTATTTTATTAGTAACATCCTTTTTCACTCTCAAAAGTGTCCTAGTTTAATGGGGAGAGTATGTGCTATGGTGAGTGCTGTGAAGTGTGTAAACCTGGCAATTCACAGACCTGTACCCCTGGGGCTAATAATACATTATATGTTTTTTTAAAAAGTGTTCTAGTTTAGGAATGTACATTATGTGGTTATATAGTCACCCTATATAAGGTCCTTCCCAGATTTAATGTTAACTTTAACCACCCATACCAAAGATTTCAAGGCTTTTAGAAACTCCCCTATAAAAACCTCTCCAACTATTTTGAGAGTCCCTATCAAGATGTCTCAATACACTGTTTCTATTAGACACCCTTGCTCTAGACTCCTGCTTTCCAAAGTGCCCTTCACAGAACAGTAACTTGACTATCACCTGGAAGCTGTTAGAAATTAGGATCTCAGGCCCCATCACAGGTCCACTGAATTAGAGTCTGCAATTTAATAATATCCCTGGGTGATTCATCTCTACATTAAAGTTTGAAAAGCACAGGAGACCAGAATAGACATTTTTCCAAAGAAAAAATACTGATGGCCAACAGACACTTGAAAAGACGCTCAATATCACTAATCATCAGGAAAATGCAAATCAAAACCACAATGCAATAGCACCTTATACCTGTCAGAATGACTAGAATCAAAAAGAAATAACAGGGGCACCTGGGTGGCTCAGTGGGTTAAAGCCTCTGCCTTTGGCTCAGGTCATGATCCCAGGGTCCTGGGATCAGGCCCTGCATCAGGCTCTCTGCTCAGCAGAGACACTGCTTCCTCCCCGCCCCGCCCCCCCGCCCCCGCCTGTCTCTCTGCCTACTTGTGATCTCTGTCAAATAAATACAATCTTTTTTAAAAAAGAAGAAGAAATAACAAGTGTTTATGGGGATATGGAGAAAAAGAAACCCTTATGCACTATTGGTAGGAATGTAAATTGGTGCAGCCACTGTGGAAAACAATATGGAGGTTCCTCAAAAAATTAGAAATGGAAATCCTATATGATCCAGAAATACCATATAATTCCAATTCCACTACTGAATATTTACCCAAAGAAAACAAAAACACTAATTCAAAAATATATGTACCCCTATGTTTATTGCAGTATTATTTACAAAAGTCAAGATATGGAAGCAACCCAAGCATCCATTAATAGATAAATGGATAAAGAAAATGTTGTGTATATATATATATACATGCACACACAGACGATATACACATATAGAGACATATACACAAGTTATACGGATATAGATATCTTGCCGTTTGCACAATATGGACAGACCTTCACCGTGTCATGTTAAGTGAAATAAGTCTGACAAAGACCAATACCATATGATTTCACTTATATATGGAATCTAAAAAAAAAAAAAAAAAACAAAATGAACAAAGCAGAAACAGACCCATAAATACAAAGAACTAATGGTTGCCAGAAGGAAGTGGGGCTGGGGATGGGCAAAGTGGGTGAAGGTGAGTGGGAGGTACAAGCTTCCAGTTATGGAATGAACAAGTCATAAGGAGGGGTGCCTGGGTGGCTCAGCTGGTTAAGGGGCTGCCTTCAGCTCAGGTAGTGAATCCCAGGGTCCTGAGACCAAGCCCCACATCAGAATCCCTGCTCAGCAGGAAGCCAGCTTCTCCCTCTCCCACTCCCCCTGCTTGTGTTCCCTCTCTCGCTGTGTCTCTGTCAAATAAATAAAATCTTTTTTTAAAAAGTCATAAAGATGAAAAGTACAGCATAGGGATTATATAATCAATGGTACTATAAGAGCATTGACTGGTGGCAGCTGTGGCTACATTTGTGGGGAGCACAGCATAACATACAGAACTGTAAGATCACTATGTTGTACGCCTGAAACTAATGTAACATTGATCAACTATACTACAGTAAAAAAATTCTCACTACGTTAAAAACATTTTGGGGGCACCTGGGTGGCTCAGTGGGTTAAAGCATCTGCCTTCAGCTCAGGTCATGATCCCAGGGTCCTGGATCGAGCCCCACATCAGGTTCTCTGCTCAGTGGGGAGCCTGCTTCCTCCTCTCTCTCTCTCTCTCTCTCTCTCTCTCTCTCTCTCTGCCTACCTCTCTGCCTACTTGGGATCTCTGTCTGTCAAATAAATAAATAAAATCTTTAAAAACAATTTTTTTTGAAAAGCACAGTTCAGGGGTCAAACTTTTTCTTTAAAAGGCTGCATCATAAATATTTCAGGCTTTGTGGGTCATAACTTGGTCAGCCTTGGTCACAACTACTGAACTGTTATTATATTATATATAAATGAATGAGTGTGGCTGTGTTCCCTTGAAACTATTTATTTAAAAAGGCCATAAAGTTTGCCCATCCCTGGGCTAGACCCATGGTTTCTCAAATACAAACATGCATTAGCATCACTTGGGGAGCCTGTTAAAATTTGCTTGCTGGGCGCCCAGGTGGCTCAATGAGTTAAGCCTCTTGCCTTCAGCTCAGGTCATGGTCTCAGGGTCCTGGGATCGAGCCCCACATCGGGCTCTCTGCTCAGCAGGGAGCCTGCTTCCCTCTCTCTGCCTGCCTCTCTGCCTACTTGTGATCTCTGTCTATCAAATAAATAAATAAAATCTTAAAAAAAAAAAAAACTTGCTTGCTGGGCCCAACCCTCAGAGTTTTTGATTCAGTAGGTTTAAGGAAGGGTCTGGGAATTTGCAATTCAAGCATGTTTCCAGGGGAGGCCAAAGCTGCTGGACCAGAGACTCCAATTTGAGAATCACTACTCTAGAGTTACAGTTTTCAACACTGAATGTACATGAGAATTATGCAGGAGCCTCTCTAAAATTATCCATGCCTGAGTCTCACTACAGACCAAACACACCACAATCTCTAGAGGTGAGGCCCAGCTCCACTGATATTTTTTAAAAGCTCCCCAGGTAAAAGGTAAGATGTATTTGATCTGAAGAGAAATACATGGGTGGCTCAGTAGGTTAAGCGTCCAACTCTTGGTTTTGGCTCAGGTCATGATCTTGGGGTGTTGGAATGGAGCCCTTCATCAGAGCCCTACATTGGGCTCTCAGCTCAGCAGGGAGTCTTCTTGTCTCCTTCCCTCTCTGCCCCTCCCTCGGGCTCACGTGTGTGCACACACATGTGTGCACATGCATGTGTTCTCGCGCGTGCTCGCTCTCTCTCTCTCTGTCATAAATAAATAAATCTTAAAAAAAAAAAAAGCTCCCCAGTTAATTCTAATGTGCAACCAGGTATCTTCACATTATGAAATTACCTTCTATTCCCTAAATGACAATGACAAAGTGTTAGGAAGACAGAAATGTGAATGAACTGATTTACAATTCTCTGTAAAAAACCTATTGCACCTTAACACACAAAAGGCAGGTATTTTATGAGGGGATTCCTTTTAATTATGAGGGGATTCCTCCTACTCAAAATGGTAAAACAGACAGTGTAACAAGGCACAATTTAAAACTTTCAGGTTGTTTGGGGAGGTATTTTTAAGTGAGCTGGAAGAAACAGTTTATCAGCAGTTGCATTTCCACCCTGTTTCAGTTTTCCATTTCACAGGTAAACATCTCAACAGCATGTACCAAGACTTGACTCCTGCTCTGAGCCACCAGATAAACCAGATGTGTGAACTTGGACAAGTCTCTTGAGCTTGTAGTTTCTTGATTATCAGAGGGTTTGGCTTGTGTTCTTTGCAGCTCAACGTATCTTTGCTTTATGATTTGCATTTTATGAATCATGACTTTCTATAAACATTTCAAGATGTTTCTCTCCAGCAGCAGCAGTGGGTATTGTTATCAACAGGATCAGGCCAAGAGTGAAAGCAACTACTTACACAGAGATGCCCTGTATGTGATTTTTGTTTATGGGGCAGCAAATCCTGAGCCCCGTGTAACTTGCCATCTTTGTGGACCACTCTTAGAAATCAGAATCATGGCAGGGCCAGCATTAGGTGGAGATTTCAGCTACTGTGCCAAGTTCTCAGCTACTTTGAATAGTGATATTGAGGCATGGAAAGAGAGGAGACTGAATAAACCATGGACAAAGAGGATAAAAACAAAGTTCTAGGATGTAAGAGATTTTATCCTTGGGCTAAGAAAGAACAGAGCAGACCCAAGAGAAGTCAACAGAGATATCTTAGCAGTGGTATGAGAACAGAGGTCAAGAGGGAAAAGACAACTGCTACATACAGTGGGAGAGAGAATAAGGACATTCATGTGAACCAGAGGAAAATAGAAGGCAAGGCGGTAGACATATATATGACTTCCTGCATCTATATTCTTTGGGAAAACCCAGTGAACAAAGGTGTTCCTGTTACCGGACAGAGAGACTTTGGACATTAGGAGTCATAATTTCTATGTGGACTTCTAAGGAAGACATTTTTATTAACTTACTTCACTAGTATGTCTAAACATATTTTATGTGTTTTGAAATTTAATATTGGTCTCTTAGACATTTTTTTCTACTGAATGGTATTTTCTGCATCACGCACATTGGGAACTACCTTCCCAGTTAGATACTTACCTTTGATTACTCTAAATAATCTCAATTTAACAAGGAATTAATTAAATGGATATAGTGAAAAAACAAGTGGAATGATCATAACACCAGTCTAGTAATTCCATCTTTTATCAACAATGGATGTGAATCAATAGAGGGTAAGGCAATATCTTTGGCTGAGTCTTGAGAACCAAAATGAGATTCTAAAAACTGAAAAATTACAGATTTAGCTGAATATTACTAAGCATTCCTATTACTCAGGAGGAAATGTGAAAAATATATGAAAGTGATAGTTACTGAAGAAAACAGAAGCATTACATGTTTATGCTCCAATAAAGTACAAATTTGTGTTAGCATTTCTTTTTAATCTAAAACAGGAAAATGGGCTATATGTTAATCTCCAACTTGATTTTTTTCACATAATATCATTGGAATCCTTGAAGTTCAAAAATGTAAATGTGACTTACTCTTTTTAATTTTGGTGCAACTGTTTGTTTATAATTTATCCAACTAGTCTCCTCTTAATGTTCATTCAAGTTGTTTCCAGCTTGTTTTTTGTTAGTGCAAACAACATTAAATAAATATCCTTATTCATACATCCTTAAGCACTTGCACTTTTGCTCTTTAGTAAAAATTACCAGAAGAGATTACAAGATCAAATGATACGATGTAATTTAAACCTTCACAGATATTGCCAGATGATTCCCCCAAAAGTTTTAGCTATTCAAATTCCAACCAGCAATGTACAACAACCCATTCTGTATTTTCACCAACACTTAGTGTTCCCAAAGTTTCCCATTTTTACCACACTAATGATTTAATTATTTCCCTTAATATTGGTGAAATAAAACATCTTTTCATGTCTTTACTAGCTATCTGTACTCTTCTTTTTGTGAATTATCTGTGCAAACACTTTGCCCATTTTTTATTATGTCATTTGCCTAATTCTTATCCATTTATAGAAGTCTTTGCTTATTAAGCTTGTTAAATTTTGTCCATCATAAGTGCTGAAATTTTTTTCCTTCTTGTCTTCTTTTGCTTTCATTTACATTGTTTTAACATACACATTTTTATATTTTTTTAAATTTAATATATTTGTCTCTTATTACACCTAGGTTTCTTGTTTAGGAAGTTCTCCTCACCCACGGTTATGAAAATATGCTCCTAAATTTCATTATTCTATATTTCTACGTTAAAATCTTTAATGTCTCAGAATGGGTTTTTTTTTCGGAAATGTATTTTTTATTAAGGTAAAATTCACACACAGAGAAAAGCACAGATATCATCCTTCCATCAGGTATATGTCCTGGGAATATTCTTTCACACCTGTGGCTTTTCTTTTCATTCTCTTAACAATGTCTTTTGAGGAAAAAAAAACAATGTCTTTTGATGAGAAAGCATATATAATTTTGATGAACTCTATTCATCAGTTTTTTCATTTATGAGTAGCACTTTTCATAAGAAATCCGTACCTTCTCCAAGTTTACAAAGATGTTCTCTCATGTTCCCTTCTAGATATTGTATAATTTTGTCATTTAAATATACATCAATGATTTATTTTCAGTCAGGTTTGTTTATAGTGTGAAGTGGACCTCAAAGTTTATTTTTTTCTATGTGTATAATCAGTTGTTCTAGCACCCACTAGCCTGAAATCTTTGTGAGGGCAAGACTAGTCTAATCAGGATGAGAAGATAAACAATAACTGCAATGCCTAAAATTGCCAAAGATAAGGAGAATTAGGCACTCTTATACAAGGTGGCATATAAATGTAAATCATACATTGGTAGTAACTTCTTTCAGAACAATGATACAAATTGATATGAAAAGTATCAAGTTCCTTAAAATATACGTAAACTCTGAACTGGCATATAGTTTCTAAGAATTTATGCTAAGGAAATAACTCATGTGCCCAAATACTTCTGTACAACAATGGTCACAGGTTAGAGGTCATCTAAAATGTCTAAAATCAGGAGATGGGTAAAATAAATTATGCCATTTGTAATAGATTTTAAAATAGAATTTTATACGGCTATTAAAATTTGGTTATATATGTTTTACAACTCCATTGCTATATATTTGTAATATATTAAGTAAAAAAGTATAAAACACCAAATATCATTTGGCTATATTTTTGCACAAAGATAAGGTAGAAGATCAGAGGGATGTATACCAAAATGTTTCTGCTCTTAAGAGTAGTTAGCTCCTTGCCCACATTCACTCTTTAATCCTCTCCAAATTTCAGGGTTGAGATCATAGATCATGTTACTTTTTGTCTCTGTTTCCCTTTTTCTCTACAATTAGCATACGTTGCTTTTGTACTAAGAAATTTTAATTTTAAATGTAACAAGAATGAGCCGCCAAACCCAGTATGTGTTTTGGTCAGATGTTTCTTCCCAACCAGCTTCAAAACAGTTATATTCTAGTCGATTGCTACTTCTCTTTTCCCTGGTGCAGATATCATGTGAACACATGGTGGATTTACAATTACTTGTCCTCTGCTAAACATATCTACTATTTTCATCACAGCTCTAGCAGATGTGTGTCATGTAGTCAACCATGGAAAAACAATGAAGCAGTTCATCAACACTGCCACAGAGGCAAACAGGAAATAAAAGACTAAGGTGAGAAAAGGAAACATTTATAGCCAGTTTTATCCAGAATTTCAGCTTTCATGTAGAGAGAAAAATTAGGGGGAAATTGGAATTGCATTTACTGTCCATGTGTTAGAATAAACAAAGAGAATTTGTCTGCTCACCTACTCCTTCCCACCACAGTACACTTTGTGCTATCATTTTATACACTTGCTTTGCTTACATAGATAATAAAAGGGACATGCTGTTTCTTGTTCTGGTTCCTTTTCTATGTCAGTAATGTAATTTTAGCCCTATCAACTGGTCCTTTTTGACCAGTGCCTAGAACCACAGGCTCCTCTTAAACCTTGAACTAAAAGCACAGTTCACTAGGATCTGTTGCCCTTTCCTGCAGTCAATTAGTCTACTGGAAAAGAGTAGTTGTTCCTAGCTCCCATTCACTCTTTTGTCCTCCATAGGATCATAGCATGTTGGAACTCAAAAGGTCTTGGAGAATAATAGCTATCACTTAGAGTACTCACTACATAACAGGCACTATTCTAAGAGCCATGCATACAAATTAACACACTTAACCCTGACCACTCTAAAGTAGGTTCTATCTTCATTACAAAGATCAGGGAGCTAAGGCACCATGAGCTTAGGTTAAATTGCCCATGTGGAAAAATTAGCACAGATTACAAGAGCAATACATCACTCATGCATCTGTCTTTTATTTTTATTTATGGTGTTTCTGGCCTGAGGGAATATTTTACTCTTTATATACCAAATCTTCCATTGCATATTTTATGGTTTCTACATGCACTGGCATACTTAGATTTTCATACTTCTAGATGATAGGTAGATATAGTCACCTGTATTTACTTCTCTACTTCATTATTTACTTACTTATTCTATAGCCTATTTATTTCAGTTCTTTTGAAACATTTATATCTCTAATTCAAGTGGAATTTATTTTAATGTAGTATGAGATAACATTTCCAAAATTGTTTAGTCTGCTCTCTAGCCTGATTTATGATACATTCCACCTTTCCCTGCTGATTTTAAATGTAACCTTTATCACACAAATCTGTTTCAGGACACTTCTTCCTATTCCATCAATATTTCTCTCATTAGGACCCTTTTCTTTCCATATTCTAATTTTTATTTGAATATTTCAAATTTTAGTTAATTAACATAGAGTGTAATATTAGTTTCTGGAGTAGAATTTAGTGACTTATCACTTACATGTAATACCTGCTCATCACAGCAAGTGCCCTTCTTAATACCCATCACCCATTTAGCCCATCCTCCCACCACATCCCCTCTAGGAACCCTGTTTGTTCTTTACAGTTAAGAGTCTCTCATGGTTTGGCTCCCTCATTTTTTTCCTTTTCCCTATGTTCATCTGTTTTGTTTCTTAAATTCCACATATGAGTGAAATCATATGGTACTTGTCTTTCTCTGATTTATTTCACTTAGCATAATATACTCTAGCTCCATCCACGGCAAGATCTTTTTGGTGGCTGAATAATATTCCACTGTATGTATATACCACATCATCTTTATCCATTCACCAGTCAGTGGACATTTGGGTTCTTCCCATAATTTGGCTATCATTGATAATACTGCTATAAATCAGAAATCATCAAAATCTTAGAGATCACGCAGCAATCTTTTTGACATCAGCCATAGCAACTTCTTACTAGATACGTCTCCGGAGGCAAGGGAAACAAGAGCAAAAATGAACTATTGGGACTTCATCAAGACAAAAAGTTTCTGCACAGTGAAGGAAACAATCAACAAAACTAAAAGGCAACCTATGAAATGGGAGAAGATATTTGCAATGACATATCTGACAAAGGTTTAACATCCCAACTCTATAAAGAACAAACTCAACAAACAAAAATAATAATAATAATAATCCAGTTAAGAAATGGGCAGGGGGCACCTGGGTGGCTCAGTGGGTTAAAGCCTCTGCTTTCAGCTCAGGTCATGATCCCAGGGTCCTGGGATCGAGCCTCACATCGGGCTCTCTGCTCCTCGAAGACGCCTGCTTCCTCCTCTCTCTCCCTGCCTGCCTCTCTTGCCTACTTGTAATCTCTGTCTGTCAAATAAATAAATAAATAAAATCTTTAAAAAAAAAAAAAAGAAAGAAAGAAATGGGCAGAAAACATGAATAAACATTTTTCCAAAAAAGACATACAGAGGGCAAAAGACACATGAAAAGATGCTCAACATCACTCATCATTAGGGAAATACAAATCCATATTCTAATTTTTAATGCATTTTAATGCTGCATTGGGGAACACCCATCTAAATTATCACTCTTTTGTGACGTTTTCATCAATATCTGGAAAATAACTGATATCATATGATATAACTTCTCACTCAAGAATTTAGTGTGTCTGTGCATCTTTTCAAGTCTCTCTTTCATAACCTTCAGAAAGGGCTTATTTAAAGGATGTAGTTTCGGGGCACCTGGGTGGCTCAGTCAGTTAAGGTCTGCCTTTGCCTCAGGTCATGATCCCAGGGTCCTGGGGTAAAGCCCCACATCCAGCCCCCTGCTCAGCAGAGAGCCTGCTTCTCCCTCTCTCTCTGCCTGCCTTGTGCTCTCTATCTCTGTGTCAAATAAATAAAACCTTTAAATAAATAAATAAATAAATAAAGGAAATAGTTTTATAGTGTTTTATGGATTATTAGAGCAAGCCATTCTTACTCTGTTAAAAATCATGTACTATATATTGAATAAAAGTGGTGAAAGTGGACATCTTTGTCTTGTTCCTGACCTTCGTGGAAAAGCTCTTAGTTTTTCACCATTGAGTAGGACTTTGGCTATGAGATTTTCATATAAGGCCTTTTTTATGTTGAGATATGTTCCCTCTAGACCTATTTTGCAAAAGCTTTTTCTCATCAATGGGTGTTGTACTTTGTTAAATGCTTCTTTTTGCACCTATTGAAAGGATCCTATGGTTTTATTCTTTCTCCTATTGATGTGACATATCATGTTGATTGTTTTGCAAATATTAAACCACCTTTGTATCCCAAGAATAAGTCCCGTTTGATTGTGGTATATCATTTTTTAATATATTTTAGATATTCACTCTCACCACTGTCATTTAATATAGTACTGGAAGTCCTAGCCATAGCAGTCAGACAACAAAAGGCAACCACATCAGCAAGGAAGAAGTAAAACTTCCACTATTCACAGATGACATGATACTATATAGAGAAAATCCTAAAGACTCCACCAAAAAACTACTAGAACTGATAAGTGAATTCAGCAAAGTCGCAGGAAAACAATGTACAGAAATTTGTTGTTTGCATACACTAATAATGAAGCAGTAGAAAGTGAAATTAAGAAAACAATTCCATTTACAATTGTACCAAAAATAATAAAATATCTAGGAATAAACTTAACTAAACTTTATAGAGCCATAAAAGACCTCAAATAGGCAAAGTAATCTTGAAAAAGAAAAACAAAACTAGATATATCACACAATTCCAGACTTCAAGTTATTACAAAGCTGTAGTAATCAAGACAGCATGGTACTGGCACAAAAATAGACACATAGATCAATGGTACAGAACAGAAAGCCCAGAAATAAACCCACAACTATAGGGTCAATTAATCTTCAAGTAAGGAGACAATTTGCAATAGGAAAAAGACAGTCTCTTCAACAAAAGGTGTTGGGAAAACTGGATAGCAACATGACAGAGAATGAAACAGGACCATTTCCTTACACCACACACAAAAATAAACTCAAAATGGATTAAAGACCTAAATGTGAGACCTGAAAGCATAAAAATCCTAGAAGAGAGCACAGTCAGTATCTCTCTTACAGGGGCTACGGCAATATTTTTCTAGATATATCCCCTAAGGCAAGGGAAATAAATGCAAAAATAACTATTGGGATTTTATCAAGATAAAATCTTCTGCACAGCAAACGAAACAATCAACAAAACTAAAAGGCAACATACAGAATGGGAGAAGATATCTGAAAATGATATATCAAATAAAGGGTTAGTATCTAAAATATATAAAGAACTGATAAAACTCAAAATCCAAAAAACAAACAACCCAATTAAAAAATGAGCAGAAGACATGAACAGATACTTTTTCAAGGAAGACATATAGATGGCCGACAGACACATGAAAAGATGCTTAACGTCACTGAACATCAGGAAATGCAAACCAAAACTTCAATGAGATATCACCTCACACCTGTCAGAATGGTTGAAAATCAGTAACACAAGTAGATGTGCAGAAAAAGGAACCCTCTTGTACTGTTGGTGGGAATGCAAATTGGTGCAGCTACTGTACAAAACTGTAGGGAGGTTCCTCGAAAACTTGAAAGAACTACCCTACAATCTCACAATCACACTACTGGACATTTATCCCTAAAACACAAAGGCACTAATTCGAAGGGATACCTGCACCCCTATATTTATTGCGGCATTATTCACAAGAGCCAAACTGTGGAAGGAGCCCAAGTAACTACTGATAAATGAATGGATAAAGAAGTGGTATATATGTATACAATGTAATATTATTCAGCCATAAAAATGAATGAAATCTTGCCATTTGTAATAACACAGATAGAGCTGAAGAGTTTAATGCTGAGTGAAATAAGTCAAAGGCAAATGCCATATGATCTCATCCATATGTGGAATTTAAGAAACAAAACTAACAAGCAAAGGAAAAAAAGAGAGATAAACCAAGAAACAGACTCTTAACTATAGAGAACAAACTGATGGTTACCAAAGAGGAGCTGGGTGGGGGGATGGAGGAAATAGGGGATGGGAATTAGAAAATACACTTACCATGATGAAAACAAATTTTTTAAACCATATACTATAAAAAGTGTGTAGAAGAGAGCGCCATCCTGCCTCCCTACCCAGGGATAACCACTGCTTCCATTTTGACACATATACTTCATTTTCTCGCTGTACTCAGTGAGTATAGTGCTCACTTCGGCAACACATATACTCTTTGCTGTGTACACACACAACTGAAATTACATATTTTATACAATATGGAACTTAATTTCATCTAATAATACGCTATGAATTTGTTTCTTATAGAAAAAATGCACTTATCTAGGTCCAATTTCTAAACAAGTCCTGGTTCTACTGCCTAGTGTTTGTCTAAGGCACACATTCTATATTAGTGATGATACAATGACCACATTGGATATTCTACACTTTAACCAGTTCCCTATATTGGAGAGTGAGATGACTACCCATTTTTATTACCATGTTTGACTTTGCAATATATATCCTTTTTATTCATATTCATCTTGGCAAATTTCTCCAATTACTTGCTTTGAATGTGTGTGTTAGATCTACGTGTAGTATAGTATATACATACGGCTCAAGCTTTTTGTAGATATTGCTGGGGAATCCTGTAAAAGCTGATTCTAAGTTCTACTCCCACATAAATATCAAGAGTTCCTGTCTTTGCTGTCATATCACTAGGTATTAAGCGTCTTTTAAATCTTTGCCCATCTCATGGGGAAAAGCAGAATTCACTCTTACTTTAGTCATTTCTCTCCAGCACATAAAATGCAATGATAGTTAAGGCTTTATTGTAGAAGTATTATTAATAAAATTAACCTTTTTCCATCAAATATGTAAATTACCTGGGGCACCTGGGGCACATAAGCATCTGCCTTCTGCGTAGGTCATGATCCTGGGGTCCTGGGATCAAGACCCACATCGGGTTTCTTGCTCAGAAGGGACCCTGCTTCTCCCTCTCCCTTTGCTGCTCCTCCTGCTTGTGCTCCCTCTCTTGCTGTCTCCCTGTCAAATAAATGGATAAAATCTTTAAATAAATAAATAATAAATTACCTGATATTACAATTTTTTAATTTTTATTTGCAAAGTACTTTTCCCCATTTTCTTCTTTCAGCTTTAATAAGCTAATTTTTAATTGAATGTGTGTTAGAGATACAAGTAATTAGATTATATTTTTATATGCAATCTGAGAGTTTTGGTCTTTTAATAAGGAGATTTTACTCATTTAATTTACTATTATAACTGGCATGTGGCTTTACTAGATTCCCACTGGTATCTTGAAAGCACTGACTTACTTATAGTTCCATTAAGGTACTTCCACTTTTCAAAAATACCTTGAACTGTTAAAAATATTAAAACTGTTAAAAATGTTAATATTTTAAACTTTATAATGAAAAACTATAGCATCTACTGTAATTAACATTTTATCAGAATCTTACAGATTGCTACTTTTCTAATGATCTAACTTTCCATTCTTTATAATTTCCACCTGTTACTTTTTTTTTTAAGATTTTATCTATTTATTTGACAGAGGGAGATCACAAGTAGGCAGAGAAGCAGGCAGAGAGAGAGAGAAGGAAGCAGGCTTCCCGCTGAGCAGAGAGCCCGATGTGGGGCTCAATCCCAGAACCCTGGGATCGTGACCTGAGCCGAAAGCAGAGGCTTTAACCCACTGAGCCACCCAGGTGCCCCCCACCTGCTACTATTTTTACCTTAATTTTGTTTTCATGAAAATTATTTTGACATTTACATTCAGCTTTATAATGTGCTTTGCTATGTTTAATATGTTCTTGTGCTCTCTCCCAGACTTTGCATACTCCCACAGACACTGGGGAGGCCTGCTGATCATACAAAACTGGGTTTTATCACACCTGCTCAGCGGAACAGACCATCATCTTAAGGAGGTCTGGGTGGGGTCTCCTAAAGGGAAGAAGAGGAGCTTACTGAGGAAAGTTTCAAGGTTTCAAAGTCTGGTGTTAATCACAGAGTTTCAAGTGGAAGTAAGTAGGGTCTAGGCAGGAATTGGTCAGAATTTATAAATTTATAATTTATTCCAGTTGCTTGAATAATCAGTGGTTTTATCGTTGGGACACAAGTCTACCTGTGCAGGGTTACTGTGAAAAGTTTGTGGTCTCATCAGTTTGTGGGTCTAAATGAACTGCTGTTAAAGCAGTGTGGATTCAGTGTTGTACTTGGCCATTTTATACAGTCTGTTTGAGGAATGCCTGGGTGGCTCAGCTGGTTAAGTGGCTGCCTTCGGCTCAGGTCATATGATCCCGGCGTCCTGGGATCGAGTCCCACATTAGGCTCCTTGCTTGGCGGGGAACCTGCTTCTCCCTCTGCCTCTGCCTGCCACTCCATCTGCCTGTGCTCACTTGCTCTCTCTCCCTCTCTGACAAATAAATAAATAAAAAGTCTTTAAAAAAAGGTTTTACAGTCTGTTTTACCGGGTATATGTTTTCTATTTCATTTATCACTGTAAATCCCTATTTTTTTCTTCTTGGATTTGTTATTTAGAATATGCCTTCAAATACTATTTTAAAAGTAAAACATCTTCTGTATCCTTGAGTAGATGAGCTTTGTTCTCTTCTGTTTTTTTTCTGTTGACTCCACCACTTGGAAGATCGCTTACTTGGGTACAAATTTCTTGGTCACAACCTCTTTCCCTCAAAATTCTGTAAATGTACTTCCATTGTCTCCTGACATTTAATGATACAGGAAAAAGAAACTCTGGGACCAGTCATTTTTCTTCTTTCTTTCCCCCTCCCCTTGAATACTTGAGAATTTATTTCCCTTTCATTCAAAAACTTTGTTGGTCTATATTTAAGTGTGGCTTTCTTTTTGGATCTTGTCTGGAGTACTAGAGCTCTATTTTGTCTACATACAAAAATATCTTTTTTAAAAAAGATTTTATTTATTTATTTGACAGAAATCACAAGTAGGCAGAGAGGCAGGCAGAGAGAGAGGGGGAAGCAGGCTCCCCGCGGAGCAGAGAGCCTGATATGGGGCTCGATCCCAGGACCCTGAGATCATGACCTGAGCTTAAGGCAGAGGCTTAACCCACTGAGCCACCCAGGCGCCCCACAAAAATATCTTTTTAACTGAAGAACATTTTTATCAATTATAACCCTGATAATTGTTTCTGTTTTATTTGTTTATTTTTCCCTTCAGGAATACCTAGAATTCCCAGGTTTGCTCATCAGTCTCTGTTTTCTATATCTTCTCTCTCTGTTGTTTCTTTCATCTGCTCTTCTTTAGCTCTATATTCCAGGAATGTTCCTAGGTTTGTGTTCTCCTGTTTCAGTCTTCAGTAGTGCTAATTCTGCTCTTCTTCCTCCAATGAAGTACAGAGCACTGGATTGGAAATCTGGGTTTTTCTCTTAACCAACTCTGTAATCTTAGCTGCATTTCTAGTCCTATCCATACTTTGGTTTTTCTCATCTGTATAATGGAGATAATGATAGGTACTGTTTCATGGAGTTGAATGTAATGAGTTAATACATGTAAAGCAAAGGTTGACACTCAGAAACTACTAGCTATTGTTATCAATTCTGCTATGGCATTTCCTTTGTTTACAATTATATTTTAGCTATGGCATTTCCTTTGTTTACAATTATATTTTAATCAGATCTGTTTTCCTC
Organism: Mellivora capensis; assembly: GCA_004024625.1. Classification (NCBI taxonomy): domain Eukaryota; kingdom Metazoa; phylum Chordata; class Mammalia; order Carnivora; family Mustelidae; genus Mellivora; species Mellivora capensis. The sequence goes on along the minus strand of PISX010013391.1, from coordinate 40,504 downwards.
TTCATTTTATCCCTCCTATCCTTTCATCTCAATCTGTTCTCTAATTATGATTTCTTTTCTCAGTTCACAAATCTTCTTAAATTCTATGAAGGATATAAAATAAATACCTGAAATCTTCTTAGTCCCACAGTATTTCATTTTCAGAAATGTGTTCTTCTTCTGGGTCTTCGGGATCATATTTACTCTCCCCTGTTTTATAATCTTTTTTCAAATGTCCCATGTTGAGTTTTGGGCTTTTATCTTTAGATGTAGTAAGATTTTTTAAATGAAATATTTGCCAAAAATCAGGTAAATTGATTTCTCTTGCCCACTTTTTAATTGGGTACTGGATCTTTCTTACTTAAATTATAGCTGGAGAATTGGTTAGATAATAGGTTAGCAATGGGTTATACTATCTCCATCCTGGCTTCTACTAGACAGATCTTCTATTCTGAGATGAGGGGTTCTCCTTGCCCCCACATCTGGATCTCTGACATATTGAACCAATCCAATTAATAAAAACCACTTCCCCCAGCATGAACTAAAACAACCATCTATCTTCCAGTCTCCTCCTTCCAGTCTCCTCCTAATGCTTTGCCTGTTGGAATCTACACATCTTCATCACTATTAACAATTACCATGTCTTGAATGTTTACCATGTGCCAACACTCTAGACACTTTATACCTCAAATCCATACAATAAATTCCTCAAGATAAATATTACTGTCTCCATATTAACAGCAGGTGGAGAAACAAGTTCAGGAAGAGTAAGTAATATTCTCAAGGCCTCTCAGCTACTAAGTGGAAGAGGTAAGATTCTAACCCTGATCCATCCATTCATTTGTTCTTCTGTAACAAGCCATGTGCCCTTTCTTCCAATGCTAGTGTTTTCTAGAAACCTTTTGTGTCTGAATATAGAAAGATAGGGAGGTGGAATTTTGTCCTTTTGTCATCTTAAAAATCACTGATCCTGAAGAGGATAAGACCTAGGTCCCTAAGACAGGGCAGATGGTGAGTAGGAGAAATCACAGTGTTTTTTTATCTTTTTTTTTTTCCCAAATGGGTTTGTTTCAAAAGGTAAAGCATGGGTTCCTCATACAGGGAAGATGAGGAGGTATTCCTTAACCCACCCTCTGCCAATAAACTTTCCTTCTTAAATCTCCTTGGATGGTATAATATAGTTTCAGGATTTTCCTTGCACCTCATAGACATTTCCATGCAACGTTGGGAAAGGCTATGTCAGAGACAGCTAACCTCATACTATTTTAAACATTGCAATTTTCTATCATTAGGCCCAATTAGAGAGTCTGTATGAGCCAGTGTGATACATGGAGTACACAGACCTTCCCATTCCTGTCCTACACACGAGCCCATTCCAGCGTGATACAAACATGAAGCCAGGAACTCACCTAGGTTAAATGCAGAAAATTGGCTATAAGCACTCAGCCACAATTTTTAAAATACCCCATGCATTAGTTTGAGGTTAATTAGGAATATGAGTTTTGTCATAAGGCCAAACACCTCCTTTAACCTGAAGGAATGATTATTCAGAGCATGTCACCTTAATGTCACTCAGTTCTTTTCTGGTTGTTGATTATAATTATCTTTATATGAGCTTTTTATAATTCTCTACTTGAATCAAGGGAATTTTTAAAAAATAGAATAGTACCCATGTTCAGCTTTCCTTTTCGTATGTGAATATGTTCCGTAAATATTTTTCTAGAGAAAATATTAAACAAAAAAGAATGCTGAGAGCAGAATACGATCTAGGTTATAAATTAACAACTCATACTATTAAACGATGAGGGTCATTTATTTTATTATTTGACAGCGAGATCACAAGTAGGCAGAGAGATGGGCAGAGAGAGAGGAGGAAGCAGGCTCCCCGCTGAGCAGAGAGCCCGATGTGGGGCTTGATCCCAGGACCCTGGGATCATGAGCCAAGCCTAAGGCAGAGGCTTTAATCCACTGAGCCACCCAGGCACCCCAGGGGTCATTTATTAATGAGCCAAATGCAATGAACAAAAGAATGCATTTTATTTCTTCCAGGTCATTTGGTGAATATTAGAGCTTAATTAAGTGTAGCCTGAAAAAGAACATTCTCTAACACATTTTTTACTTGACTCTTCAATAACTGAATAACACTATTTAGTTTCCAGGGGGTCACAAATCTATCCTTTATGCTCTTCCTATTAACAATTTTGTACTTGTAACTACAAGTTACTAAAAATACTAAAGTGTATTAGCACAGAGTTACAACAGGCACTGAGAGTTGAAATCCTATGCCCAGAAACTGCTGTTGATTTTGAAACCACCCATCATGGCTGAGTCAGTTGTTCATGTGTATCCCTGCTTGGGAGCAATAATCAGTTCGTGCCAAATTTGGCAGGTGTTATCCTCATATTCCAAAACAGGGAGAGAAGCTCTCTAAAAATATCTTTCTTCCTTTTTTCACACAGGCACCGTATTATTCTGGGAATGAACACATTACTATCAACAACTGGGTATGTATGTATTCATTTGTCTTTTGTATCCTTCCTTTTTCAAAAAAAAAAGATTTATGTTTATGTTATATTTTAGGACAGAGCATCTAACCTGGTGCCTGGAACATAGTACCCAACAGATGCTGAAGGAATGAATGTTCCAGCAAAGCAACTCAAAATCTCTTTCCCAGGAATTATACTGCAAAATACTCAGAGCCCAAAGCAATTGGCTTGTTTATTTTTAAGTACCATATATTTCTTGTACATTTCTATTTGTTTTCATAATTCATCCTTTTCTAGATATTTGACAGTAGTTTATGAAAGTATAGCCAACATACTTTGCCAACATACTTCTTCAGCTTCTGTCCTTCTGACCTCTGTTCTATATGTATTTCCCTAGGATTCTTCTATCTTTGTTCAAGCCATTGCCTCCTCCTCAGATGACCTCCTTATAACTCACAACAATCTGAGTCATTTATGTCCCAGCTCAAAACTTCCCTCTTACAAGAACTCTCCCAAGACCCACCGTCCCTCCCCACTGACCTTCACCCCTCAGCACATACACACTAGGTTTGTGCTAGTTGCCCTGCAATCTCTAGTCTCCCCTCTACTTGTTCTCAAAATACTCCCAGTGCACATACATTTTATCTCTCCTCAATTATGAATGCCTTCAGGAAAGCACCTGTTCCACCTTTTGGATAAACTTCTTTCCACAGCCCCAGGTCACAGCATGTCACGTACAGTAAGAATTCGGTGAAGGATTCAGTGTTCAAAGATAACACTTCACAATGTATCAGCTTATGCTCAAAGCAGTTTTGTTCTTAGCAGTTCTTTGGCCAATCTATATGGTCCTCTGATTCTCAGCCTTCACATCTGACATTTCAAAAACACACATTTTACTAAGTCACAAGCCACACTTTGGTGATATATTCTAAAAGCAGGGACACCTGGGTGGCTCAGTTGGTTAAGCGGTTGCCTTCGGCTCAGGTCATGATCCCAGCGTCCTGGGATCGAGTCCCATATCGGGCTCCTTGCTCGGCAGGGAGCCTGCTTCCCCCTCTGCCTCTGCCTGCCACTCTTTCTGCCTGTGCTCACTCTCTCGCTCTTTCTCTGACAAATAAATAAATAAAATCTTTAAAAAAAATTACTAAAAGCAGATCTTTTATGAGGCCATCCTAACAGTACCTCACAAGTAATTTTATATCAAAGAAATGCAAAGAAATGTGTATGTGTGTTTCTTTCTATGTCTAGAGCTCCCTTCTGCTTGTCCAATGTAACAATAGACTCTTCAAGAAAGACGGTGTCACTTCATAAAACAGTTGTTACTCTGGGAGAAAAATAAACCTTTGTATTTTGTTACTGTACCAGGTAGAAAATCGACCACTGCCCTGCTCCAAGTTCTCAAATGATCATGCTGTAAGACCTCAGTAAGAGCTCTGTAAGGTAGAGTAAAGTGTTCAAATTTTCTTCTAGGGCATGGGAAGCCACTGGAGGGCTTTAAGCAGGGGGGCTGCTGTCTTAATGATCACTCAGGCTGTAGGGTGGAGAACAGCTTGTAGGGCAAGAGGAGGATTGCAGAAGGAAGCCTAGAGTAGCCCCTGTGAGGATGGCTTGACCCTGTTGATCTTTCCTAAGAGCATATTGAAAACTGTAAAAAAAGAAAAAAATAGATGAGTAATTACAAGTAGGAAATCAAATACATCTTTTTGCAATATAGCCTTGGGAGAAAAACAAGAGAAGTTGAGTCAACGCGCACAGAAACCTGGGGCGTTCCTTGATTGCATGTAGGTGAGAACGCGGAGATGTATACACACACCCCTGGTAGAGCAGGTAAGAGCATCTATCTGTGCTCTGAGGTTTGTCATAGGCCTTGCTTGGGATCCAGAAGAGTCCTCCACGTCCTGGGAGAAGTTGTTGAGAAGTGCTCCTGGCTGTACGCCGACATTTCTCCTAGAGCTCTACCAAGCTGAGAAGGCTCATTAGAATCTATGTAAGATATTTTCATCTCAAGTGCCTGCTCACCGTCCCTCCTGAAACCACAGGTGCCAAGAACGCACGAGGTCATCTGCGGCCGCGATGGCGTGCTCTCGGCACTCTTCAACCACCTAAAGTAACTAGGACTTAACCCAACATATGTGGAGAAACTATTTTACAAAGGTGAGGGGACCAAAATCCTATTTTCTGATGTCCTCTATGCTGAGCTCTGCTACCTATTATATGTATTTATTATATACACCGTCTCATTCATTTCTTCCATCAAGCCAGCAGAGTAGTTATAACTATCTCCAATTTATAGAAAAGTAAACTGAAGCCCAGAAAAGGCAGAGACATACAGCCAATGAGTGTAAGGGCTTGGATTTGTTTTCAAAGCTCATTATTTTTTTTTCTTTAAATTTATTTATTTGTCAGAGAGAGAGGGAGAGAGAGCGAGCGAGCACAGGCAGACAGAGTGGCAGGCAGAGGCAGAGGGAGAAGCAGGCTCCCTGCCGAGCAAGGAGCCCAATGTGGGACTCGATCCCAGGACGCTGGGATCATGACCTGAGCCGAAGGCAGCCGCTTAACCAACTGAGCCACCCAGGCGTCCCCAAAGCTCATTATTTTAAGGAAGCAAAGAACATGAAGTAGCTTTGATTTCTCTAAAGAACAGAGACGAGTTGTTTTTAAAAAACAAACAATTGTGGGGGCACCTGGGTGGCTCAGTGGGTTAAAGCCTCTGCCTTCGGCTCAGGTCATTCCAGGGTCCTGGGATCAAGCCCCACATCGGGCTCTCTGCTCAGCAGGGAGCCTGCTTCCTCCTCTCTCCCTCTCTCTCTCTGCCTGCTTCTCTGCCTACTTGTGATCTCTGTCTGTCAAATAAATAAATAAAATCTTAAAAAAAAAAAAAAAACAATTGTGGACATCTGGGTGGCTCAGTCGGTTAAGCAGCTACCTTCGGCTCAGGAAATGATCTCAGAGTCCTGAGATAGAGCCCTGCATCAGGCTCCCTCCCAGCTGGGAGTCTGCTTCTCCCTCTCTCTGATCATCCTCCCCTCTTGTGCTCGCTCTCCGTTTCAAATAAACAAATAAAAAATATTAAAGAAAAAAGCAAACAATTGTGTCTTAAAATAAAAGAGCTTTGTTTCTGGTTTTGTAAAAGAAATAAATGTTCAGTGTAAAAAAGTTTAGATAATACAGAAATGTTTGCTTCTGCTTTGTGGCAATGCTCAGTTCAGGTGGGAATCTGGGAATCCTCAAGCTTCAGACCCACTGGAGTTCTCACTACACTTCTCTACCCTCTGTTCCCTCCAGCTGGAATTCCCATCCAGATTTGTCCATCCCCCCTTCTCTCTCTGGTGAATTTACAAGCATCCTAAAATTCTTAGTCCAAATTTCCTTCAAGGCTTTCCCTGCATTCTTCACTTTGCCTCCACCTTCCCCTAACCAAACAGAATCACGCCTGCCTCTGCCTCCTTCACTTATGCCTCTGAAAGCAATCCTACTGTAGTTTGCTGGGTTTCTATCTCTCTCTCCTCCCCTGAGTTGTGAGCTCCAAGAGGGGAGGGGTGAATCATACTCATCTTCATACCGAGCACAGAAATACCATGACACAATTTGCAGCATAACCTGTCAGCAGGGGAAGAATATATTGTTCCATGGAGAGACAGCACAATATGGCAGTGAGAAGCAGGGACTCTCGAGCCAGATGGCCTGGGTTCAAGACTGGGCTCTGCCTTTGCTAGTTACAATTTTGTACAAGTTGATTAAGCTCCCTGTGCTTTAGTTTTCTCATCTGTAGAATGGGGATTATAAAGCACCCAGCTCACAGCAAAATCATGAGGCTTGAATGGTAGTACTTGTAAAGAACTTAGAAGAGCACCCAGAACTAAATCAACCTTTGTTTAAAAACATTTGTTTAAAAAATAAATATTATTCAGGCCCTAGCCTGTACCACATCATTCGAGAGAGAAGAAAATACAGCTCAAATTCAGACTCTCGAGCCCGCTTGTTTTCCTCCAGTTGTTTTCACCAAGTCTTTGTACAGTCAGTGTATAGGGACTAGTCAATATTGTTCCCTACATTAGAGATAGGGATTTGGTAGCTGGAATTGATTGTAGAGATGACTGAGCTTAAGCTTCTCATCTTCTGGGTGAGGAAACCAAGGTGAAGGGGCACTCTGAGGGCACGAGGCTCTTCATAAGCTTGCTTCATTTGCCTACCCAGTGCTCCTTCCACACATTCTCAGATTACGCCAGAAAGCTTGACCATTGTTAGAATTATTTGGGAAAAAAATGTCAGCAAAACTTGTGGGAGCACGGGGCCCATGCTGATGAAGCCTCTCTTCTTATTCAAAACAGACCTCATTATGTTCCAACCCAAGCTGGATTCTACTCCTTCCAGAGAACTACTGGGCCCTTCTCCTTGGACAAAATTACCATGAATTTCAAAAAACGCCCCTAATCGCTTAATGAGTGGCAGGAAGAATTACAGGATGTTAAATTGCCTTGGTGTCATCTAGGGAGAATTTTTTTCAGTTTTATGCTTCCAATGGGAGAGTGCAGATGACTGTTACTATCACAACAAACATGGGCATATCATGGAAGAGAATGCAAAATGTGCTTGCCTTTGTGTGTGTGTGTGTGTGTGTGTGTGTGTGTGTCAGAATGACACTGCAAAGAAATTTCTCACTCCTAGGGGGTGCTTTGGGCTACACCTCCACTCTCTAGAGATCAAATCCACACTCTTCTACCCTCATGGGGACTTCAGGAGGATATTTGGAGACGCAGTGAAACAGTGGTCGAGGAGACGAACTCAGTGGGCTCACATTCAAAACCTCACATATGCAGAAGATGCAAACAAAACCAAAACAAGCATGGCCTCTCTTTGGACAGGATTCCTGCTCCTTTGCCTTCCTGCCTTTGACAAACATGATGTGCGGCTGGGAAAGAGCCATTTTCATAAATGTTTCATTCTCCCTCCCCTGAGCATGGCATCACTGGAGCGTGAATTATGACCAGCTTGGCCGGCAAGCATCTTTCCTCGAGTACATCCCTTTCTCATTTGCCATCACAGTGCTGCCTCCCGCGGAGCTGCCTGGGTGAAAAGAGCTTTACTATCAGAACACACCAGCGGCGTCTGCGTCTGCTGACCAACCCCTTGCCTGAGAGTTTACCAGGCAGTAAGTTTATGTTCTGTTCTCAAAGCCAAGATGAACGGGAGTCTTCTCTCCTTCCTGCTTGGTTGCAGACATGGGGAAATCTCAGTGCTGCTGACTGATTCCTCTTTCCAGCACTATTTTCCTGTTGTGCCGTATTTGAACAACAAATTATCGTTAGTCCTTTTTTTAAAACGGTGAACACCTTCCCTGGTTGTGAGTGATCATATTCATAATTGTTGCCAACCAGGAAAATGTGTTTGTGGGTGTTTCTACGGCAGCTGTAACCACAGCAAGGCAGGGGACAAGCAAAGAGAAAAGAACATGATGTAGCCCCAAACACACACACCCTGACAGGCTCATTCATCTCTCGATGAATTCCTCTCCCTTACACATGCCTGTTGGTAACATAAAACCATCCATTGAAGCCACTTAATGTATCGAAAGGCCCTCATAAAATGCTTCCATAATGCTCAGTAAAGTAGAAGTCGCTGAAGTGGAAAAATGGAGTCATCTTTAAAAGGAAACCCTCCATGTGAGGTAAAGCGAAATGCATTAACCCTAAGACTATTGCACTTTTGAAGATTCTGTTTCTTCTTGACTCCCCAGTTCACTGATGGCCCCCTGCCCACTGAGCCACCCAGCTCCAATCCTTTCTCTTCCTTACTTCCCTACCCTCATCACCAACACACTCAAGTTCTACATCTTAAATAGTTCTTAAACATATCATCTCATCCCTAACCTTACTCCCACACCCTTGATTCAAATCCCCATTGTTTCTCTGCAACAGCTGTCCTCGTGGTTCTCAGAGTGGGGTTCCCAGAACGCTAACACCAGCATCACCTGAGAACTTCTTGGAAATGCAAGTTCTAACAAGATGGGATCGGGAGGGAGACAAACCATAAGAGACTCTTAATCTCACAAAACAAACTGAGGGTTGCTGGGAGGAGGCGGGTAGGGATAGGATGGTGGGGTTATAGACATTGGGGAGGGTATGTGCTATGGTGACTGCTGTGAAGTGTGTAAACCTGGCGATTCACAGACCTGTACCCCTGGGGCTAATAATACATTATATGTTTATAAAAAAATTTTAATATTTTAAAAAAATAGAATACAGAAAAAGATTTTTTTTAAATGCAAGTTCTCAGGCCTCACCCCAGATCCACTGGGGTAGGCTCCCAGCAGTCTGTAAGGGTTTTTTGTTTTGTTTTGTTTTGTTTTTCTAAGATTTTATTTACTTATTTGTTTGAGAGAGAGTGTGTATGTGTGTGTGCACACAAGTGAGCCAGGGGATGGGCAGAGGGAGAAGGAAAGAAACTTAACCAGCAGCCTGTGTTTTAGTAAGTGCTCTGGCAGGTTCTGATGCCTACTCATCTAAGTACTATACTACTTTACTGCAATAGCACCCTGACTGATCTCCTGCCTCCAGTCTTGCCTCCTTCCCTGTTTAATGACCTTCCTAAATCCAAATATGCTTACGTCAGGGCATCTGGGTGGCTCAGTCAATTAAGTGCCTGACTCTTGATCTCAAGGTTGTGAGTTAAAGCCCCAGTGTTGGGTTCCACGCTGAGTGTGGAGCCAACTAAAAAAAAAAAAAAAATGCCTATGTCAATTATTCCCCTGCTTAGAACTCATCAGTGATTCCCTCTTGCCCTCTAGATAAAATCCTACCTTCTTAGACCAGCATGCAAGGCCTTCAGTAATCCATAAGTTTCCTCCCCTTCCGCTGGTACCTCTCCCCCAAGCACCCTATGGTCCAGGTATATCAGAGAATCACCCTGAATGTGCCTGTCAAAGAGCATGCTGCCACCTCAGCTGGGGAGGACATGAAGAGGTCAGGGAAGGTTTCACATAGGCAGAGTTCCTTGTCTGGGTCTTAAAAAAAAAAAAAAAGGAAATGAGGGGCGCCTGGGTGGCTCAGTCTGTTAAGTGGCTGCCTTCAGCTCAGATCATGATCCTGGTGTCCTGGGATTGAACCTTGTGTTGGGCTCCCTGCTCAGCGGGGAGTCTGCTTCTCCCTCTGCCCTTCCCACCTCCCCCTTGCTCATGCTCTCTCTCAAATAAATGAATAAGATCTTTAAAGAAGAAGAAGGAGAAGAAGAAGGAGGAGGAGGAGGAGGAGGAGAAAGGAGATGAAAGCCATTCTAGATACGGTCCTAGTGGCCACAGAGGTCACTGAGGCATTACTGTGCACATAGGCCTATTGTTGTAGGACCCAGTGACTTCTGGGTTCCAGACCTGAAGATGTTCTTGCAGGGGCAAAAGCTCATGCCAACAGATACCACACTTTGTGGAACAGGAGGTCTGGCACCAATGGCTCTATTCCAGCTGTGGCTTTCATCCACACTTGTCAGTGATCCCCATGTGCCAGTAACAAAGCAAAGATAAAATATATTTCAGAAGACCTCTTGGGACCAGCACAATATACAGTAATTTTTCAGGAGACTTACCAAAGGGCAAATAAGGCTGGAAAAAAAGGAGGTAATGCACTGTTAATAGCTTGTCAGCATGAGATAGTGCTGGTTATATGACCTTGAGTAGTGAGTAAACCTTCTGTACCTCAGTTTTCATATTTGTCAAGGGGAGATAGTGATGGTACCTATCTTAGAGAATAAGAACTAAGACTTTTAATGTAGAATGCTTAGCATTGCTTAGTTTACCATACCATAAGCACTCAAAAAAGGTAATCATTATTATCACCAATATTACAATTCTTGCTACTTTAAGAGCCTGTCAATGCCGCACAGTATATATTTGCAGAGAAAGCATTTATATGGGACAGAATGTGTTCTGGAAATCAAGACAGCATGATAAGGTTCAAACTACTTATATCAATTAAGTCTTTCACTTGTCTCCCTCCAATTCATTCTAGACAGTAGATCCACTGGAGGTCCTCACCAGTGAAGTTAGTTACCCAAGTTCCAGATAATGTGTTCCAAGAATTTGAGACAACCCTGGGCCAAACTTTCCTAAGCTTTATGTAACTCACCCAAGAAACCCAGCTATCGAGATGGAGACAGAGGTGGAATTATTATCTGACGAGATCTAACTCACAAACAAAGATCTAACTCACTCATATATAAAGTTATCTGAATAACTTGGTTTCCTTTGACTAGGGAAAGGATTACTCATCAGTTTTTTGTGAAGACTCCCCTAACTGGTGGCTGACTTGCCCTGAGCTGACAACACTGGAGGTGCTTCAACAAGAGAAAAAGATACTGTTCTCACTTCTAACGCTTGGTGCCAACTGCCTCATTTGATAAGGTATTTATGATATAATCAAAATCAAAGAACATCATCCCATGTCACTCTAACAGCTTATCTTAGGAACAGACCCTGTAGCAATTACTCACAGCGGGGATTCTAAGTTTGTCCCCGCCTTCTTAAGTATACCCCATTCATTTTAAAATGTGAGTTTCAAATCTTGCAATCTATGATTTTGTGACTGAGAGACCTGGGCAATGAAAACTGAACTGAAGCCACCAATTCTGATAAATAGGGCTACCAATAAGCGAACTCATGACTGTGTTTAGTCAGAGTTATAGGAGCGATAATGAAAGTAATGACCTAGAAGCAATTTTGTCCCCATCATCTCTGTAACTGCTTAGGGGTCTTTGTATGATTAGCAAATGTTTATTATGAGATTCCATCTAGCCCTAATTGGTTCAAATAATACATTTGGCTTCTCAGTAGGATTTGGAGTGCCATAAACAAGTTACTGAGTTATAGCTCAAGGGGTCTGGCTTAAATGAAGGGGTTGCTAACCTGCTTGTGCACCTTCCCTATATCCAGGGTGACAACTAATAACATTTATGGAATGTCAGATCTGTTTTCAATACTGTATTAAGTACTTCCATGGATCCTCTCTTTTAACCTTTACAGCAAATCTACATGGAGGCTACTACTAACGTCAGTACTTTATAAACGAAGTAAGTGACATTTAGAGAGTTTTAACTTGCCCAAGGTAAAACAGTTGGTCAGTGCCAGACAGCTAGAGTCAAACTGGGCAGTCTGACCGATAGAGCCCATGCTCTGAATCATAGGGCTTTCCCTAACTCTGAAAGCCTGGGTTTCTGAGCAGTTCCTGGGATATTACAGTTCTTTCAACTGATCATCTTTTCCTCCATTCTTTGGCTGCTAAGAAAGTCAGGACCAATTTTAAGTACTTCCTGGGGAAAGGCCACTTAGCACAGTGGAGAATGGCTCAGTCCTGATCAGTCCACTACAGGCCCATAGTTCAGCTCCTCCCCTTAACTGCCATGTGAACATGGACTGGTTATTTTACTTCCTGGAGTCCTATTTCCTCATCTAGAAAACAGCAACATATTACCTGCTGAGGGTTACCATGAGGATGAATTCGGTGAATTAATGCATGTCATCCTGTCAGTAGACTGGTAGTGATGTGTTTGATGAAAAGAGATCAGCCGTACAACGTAAGGACAAGCAATCTTTCAAAAAATGTGTGTCTGGTGTGGTTGTGCTTATGCACACCCTACTGGGTCACTATAGAAAATGTGTTAGTTCCTGTGAGTTGGGGCCAAAGTTTAAAGGCCATTGCTCTAACCCTCCTCCCTCCCAAACTTTCCTCTGAGATCTCTGGGGTTCCTTTACACCCTCTTTTTTTTTCCTCTTGAAATGAGAAGTAGAATCCCCTTTTCTTCAGAATTTAAGCTACCGCACAGAGACATTAGGAATACACTCACAAGAAAACAAACTCTTCTTAACCAACACTTTCTGATTTGGGAAAAAGAAACCAAGAACTTTTTCCCTTCAAAGTGTCTTTAGCTAAGTAGCAGATATTTAGTCTGATTCTCAAATGCTACCCCACAGGCATCTGTGGACATAGAAGCCCAACATGGTCCTCTGACCAAGGGGTTTACTGATAACTCTAAGTGTACAAAAAATTTCCCAAGTGTGTCTGCTGACTGGGATCAATGACCTTACCCTATTTCCTTTTTTTTTTTTTAAGATTTTATTTACTTTTTTAGGAGAAAGAGAGAGGGCTTGTGCAGGAGTAGGGGCAGGAGCCTGATGCAGGATTCCATCACGGGACCCTGGGATCATGACCTGAGCTGAAAGCAGATGCTTAACCAACTGAGCCACCCAGGCACCCGATTTTTGTTACTTCTTTCTGGCTTTCCTGTGTTCATTGAATTCTCCCAACTCCTTGCTTTTTCCTTTACCTCCTCAAATCCTATCCTTCCTATAAGCCAAATAACCTATTGGAATGCAAAATTCTAAGTCTTCATTAAGTATTTTTAATGACAATTACACAAAACCAACATCTTTTAGCTGATTTGAATCTGTACAACTCTTTAGTAATTGAATGGTCATCAAAACTATAGTTTTGGTAAAAATCATTCCCACTTTAATCTGGCATTGCTCCATCATCATGGGCAGTAAGCTTGCATTGAATTTCCCAGGTTCAAACAGCACTTCCAAAAGTGACTTATGGGGCTGCCCTTTGATTGCTAATCATGCAGGCTGATAGTAGAATAGTCATACATTCAAAAGGCATCCTCGTGGAAGCAAACAGCTCTATTAGCAACCTGAAACACTGACAGTCATTCTCAGCCAGTGGTACCATCATGTACACAAAACAAGATGAATAGTACAGGACATGAGGCCAAGCAGAATCCCTTCCAATGCCAGATGAAAAAGACCCTGATTCACCATGAATCCGAGAGACAGTTGTCATCCTGTGATGTACAGCTACTTTTCTTCATGACACATTATGAAGGAATGTTTCAGTCATGTTAGCTGGGTTTGTTTTTGTTTTTTACTTTTACCATAATAATTATTATTGACAGATTCATTTGGGGTAAGAAATGGTCTTTCAGAAAAACATGAGGGGATGGCAGCAGCGTCCAGGAGCAGATGTGCATTATAAAGCAATATGAGGCATAATGAGAAAAGCACTCTTCCCTATCCTATTAATTGTTGGCACTATCTGATAATCAAGAATTACTGACCCCTCCCACCCTCCAGCTAGCAGATATTTGTGTATTGCAATGCACCATGGCCCAAACATGAGCTCAATTCTACGTAACGCTGAGAGCCAGTGTTTAGTAACCTTAATCTGAAACCTCCCTATTCCCTCTGCATTGCCCTATAACACAACTTGCAAATAATACATTAATTCCTCCCAGTAGGCAAGTGACTGAGTAAATGATACAGTGCAATTGATGAACTACACAAAAATCTTAATTGTCAGTGATGATGATTTTAAAATATGGAAAATGCTTTATTTATAAGATTTAAGGTTAAAAGCAAGATGCAAGACTGTCAGAATACCAAGCTCATGGGTAAAAATGGAGTTAAGAGGTAAAGAGAGAAAAGGCAAGCTGTTGTTTTGATAGGGAGGATGGTAAGCAATTTCTTTTTTCTTTTGAAAATACACTTTAATGTCCCTATGATATTCTAATAATAAAAGTTATTATAAAATCAAAGTCCACCTCTTAGGAAAAAGTTAGTTCCTGCTTACCATACAACCATAAAATAAATCCTGCATGTGATAAATGCTGAAACATTTTTTTTTTCAGATGCAAAAATAGTGTTGGAATCTGCCAAGGAATCAGCTCACATTATTCAATGTCAGACACATTTACACTCATATGTATTAGTAATTCCTTTGGTTGACTTTTCCTTGCCGTTGTCATGGCAACCATTTCCACTGCCATTTGTACCTCCAGGGCCCTGCCTCGTTCACATATTTTTAGGCCATTTCTCTTGTAACAAAGCAATTAATACTTGTGGCACATCTGTATCGAAGCCCTGGTGACCTCTTGTGTCTCTGGGAACTGCTGAGCACTCGGTTTCCTTCCCTTCCGCTTCGGTAGGTGCTTCTGTTTCTCTTTGCGGTACTTCTTTTCACTAACTCTCACAAGCCTTTTGACTATTCCTAATTATATCTTACTTGGATTATTTAAAGTTTCTTTTTTTTTTTTTTTTTTTTCACAAATACTCCTGTTTTCCTATGCAATGACACTCTCTCCATCATCAAAAAAAATAGCACATTTTCATTCAAGACGACTTTGGACCATCATCATAGGAGAGAATCAAAATGCAGTGGGGATAACTGAGACTTTAGAGTGACTCTAGACAGAGGATCACATGGCTGTGAAGTCAGGATTGAGCACCTCCAGTCACAAGACATCCGCAATAGCACAAGATATCACCTTGCATTTTCTGACAGCTGGAGTGAGTCATCTAATAGTCTTCTCTAATGAAGATTGAGGATACTGGCTACCTTTCTTCATGCCAAATTAATTTTTTTATGCTAATGACCAAGTGGTGAGGCTGCTATAAGATGGAATGACTGATTCTTACACTGCTGCAGAGAGAAAAAATGTAGGCACTTTTTGTAAACCAAGAACTACTATCAAATGCCTTATCAATGTTTACTCCCTCTGGCTCTATAATCCTTGTAGAAATCTCTTCTAAGAAAATTATCTAAAATGTAGGGGAAAAAGTAGTTACTTGGTTATTGAAATTTGTTCAGAATAGCAAAAACATTAGGAGCCACCTAAATGTTTAAGAGTTGCAAAAAAAAAAAAATATATGGGGTATCCACAAGATAAAATATTTGCAAGTGATGCATCGCTAATGGAATGGCAAGTGCATGTGATGTAATGATAATTTAAAACATTAATGTGAAAAAACAGGACATGAATAAGCATTTATACCTTTGTAAAAAGAATAAACCACCAGCCCCATAAGAACAGGAACCATGTTTATCTTATGTATCTTGTACCTATATAACCTACCATAATATCTGTAAATATCTATTGTGTAAGTGGGTGAATGAACAGACAGAGTATGTCTCACCTCTGAATATGTGAGCCAAAAAGAATGAAAGGTAATACACCAGATTTCTTTTTTTTTTAAAGATTTTATTTATTTATTTTATTTTTTAAAGATTTTTAAAGATTTTATTTATTTATTTGACGGAGATCACAAGGAGGCAGAGAGGCAGGTGGGGGGGCGGAGCAGGCTCCCTGCTGAGCAGAGAGCCCGATGCGGGGCTCGATCCCAGGACTCTGGGATCATGACCTGAGCCGAAGGCAGAGGCTTTAACCCCCTGAGCCACCCAGGTGCCCCAATACACCAGATTTCTAAGAATGGTTGTATATGGAAGAGAACTTTTTGTGCTTTCTAAGTTGTTCTTTACTTAATTGTGTTTTCCATCTTATTAACTTTTAAAGACTTTCTGGAGGAGGTGAATTAATCTTCTTAGGTCTATGCCTTGCATACAGACACAATACGGGACAAATCTATGCTCTTTCTGTATAAAGCCTTCCAAACAGTTCAGCAATTTTGAAAAAATTCTGTATGACATGTAATCCCAACCCCATGTAAGGCTTTATCTACTCCACTCTGCAAGACTAAATGTTTTAAAAAGCTATTTAAACTCTAGAACTCTGTATACATATGAGAATTCTATATACTAAAATTACTTTTATTATCTTATAAATTATCTTCCTAATGCATGAGTCAGATCATCTCCATCATCAAAACTCTTCCTGCCTAATAAATAAAATTCAACTCCTTAGTCTGGCATTCAAGGCTTTCCAAAACCCAGTTCCAAAGTATCTTTCTAATTTCATGTCCCATCACAATATTACCCAAACCCTGTGTACTAGCCTCCCCAGATTACTTGCTGTTTGCTGTGTATGCAGTACAATGTCTTGCCTTCCTGCCAGTGCTAACGCTGTGCACTTAGCTTGAAAATCCTTAGCTTGTCAAAATCCTTCAACACTGGGGTGCCTGGGTGGCTCAGTGGGGTAAGCCTCTGCCTTCAGCTCAGGTCATGATCTCAGGGTCCTGGGATCGAGCCCTGCATCGGGCTCTCTGCCTAGCAGGGAGCCTGCTTCCTCCTCTCTCTCTGCCTGCCTCTCTGCCTACTTGTGATCTCTGTCTGTCAAATAAATAAACAAAATCTTTAAAAAAAAAAAAAAAAAAACCTTCAACATCAACTGAAACACTCCCTTTTCTGGCTACGACGATATGATCAGTGACGACGATCAGTCTGTAAAATGCTTAAGATTAAAGTTCGTTTACATTTTCAAATACTCAAGCTTGTGGCATCTGGTATCAAATCGATCAAAAATCCAAGTATCTAATATTCATTGGCCTTCTAATTAGGACCTACTATGAGCACATCTCATTAATGAGAGAGAGCTATTTTATCAGGCAAAAGTTCACTCGACTCCATCCTGACAGAGGAGAGAGAGAGAGAGAGAGAGAGAGAGAGAGAGAGAGAGTGTGTGTGTGTGTGTGTGTGTGTGTGTTACATAAGGTTTAGACTCAGGATTAATGTAACCAGCATTCTGTAGCGTGTGTGCGTGTGTATACTGGGGGGTTGGGGGGGCGGTGAGGGAGAGTAGCACATACTAACTAGAAGGAATTTCTGGGGTTGTGGAACCGTTTTATAACATTTTTAAGAGTTATAAAATTTAAGCGGAGATCACTGGTGGTGAGAGGAAAGAAACAGCAATTTTCCAGCCTGGTAGATAGGCCAAAAATAGCATGTGAAGGGGAAAAAAAAGAACTTCAAAGGACATTTGTTTCCACCTTTTGAGGCATACTTGGGAAATTCACCAAAAGATGACATTTTAAAATGCTTCTCTTTTATAATGGTTACTCAAACTAGCCTTCACCCGGCCCATGAGTGCAAATAGGAGATAAAACCACCAACCCAGAAAAACACCAGCTGTCAGAACAGACTGTCACATGGCAACTTCCCTTAACTCAGGCACAGAAATGCCTTCACTGAAGCACCAGGCTCTCTTCTCTCCTTCCTCCTGTGGGGGACACTTCGACACAGCCAAATCATTTTCTCTTGCCTTGCAGTCATCTGTCTGTCGTCTTTGAGAATATTTATTATATTTCCATTTTTTGTAAGTGTTCAAATTTCCTTCCTCATCACTAAAAACCATATATAACACCCCCTTCAGTTTGTATGAAAATTCATTCAACCAGCTCTTTCCCAATAAAAATGGAGTGCACTTTTCCTCACTTTGTATTTCACGAATTCCCTCAATAAGTTCTAACAGAATTACACCTATATTTCACCTCCCAATGCCTTTTTTCCACTAATTCATTGGAGGATTGCTAGTTCAAACTAGTTCAAGGGCCCAGATAATTGATTGATGCTGACTGGTGTTACTCCATTTCTCCAGAAGATTGAACAAAAAGAAATTAGATTAAATCACATCTGAGAGGAAATACTGAGACAGAAAGAAAAAGCTTCTTAAGTATATAAATCAAATGTTACAAGAGTTTCTATGAAGGTTATAGAACACCAATCATCAGATTCTTTTAAAAAAGGAGTTAAGTCTATTTTTAAAGCCCAACCTCCTTCCTGATGCCTTATCCTTCACAAAAATTCTATGATTAACAGATATTACAGCAGCAGATACTATTAACTGCCTACCCAACATCCATTCTTCCCTCTTCCTGACCAACAGACTCCTCTTACGCTGCTAGAGATGACCATGTAACCTGGCTAATGAAATATATGCAGGGGCACCTGAGGGGACTAGTCATTAAGCATCTGACTCTTGATTTCAGCTCAGGTCTTGATCTCAGGGCTGTGAGTTCAGGCCCTGTGTTGTGCTCCATGCTGGGTGGGGAGCCCACTTAAAAAAAAAGAAGAAGAAGAAGAAGAAGAAGTGACTGAGAAGGAGCTTCTGAGGAAGATTTATAAAAAGGAACCAGACTCAGCAGTCCTGTTCCTTTTACCCTTCATCCTTTGCTCTTTTTCCTTTCCCATTCTTCCAACTGACAGGCAAACTCAAACCTTAGAGATGTAGCCACCATCTTGGATATGTGACAAAAGAAGTCACACATTAGGGGTGCCCGGGTGGCTCAGTGGGTTAAAGCCTCTGCCTTCAGCTTAGGTCATGATCTCAGGGTCCTGGGAACAAGCCCCACATCAGGCTGCCTGCTCAACGGGGAGCCCACTTCTCCCTCTCCTCCCTGTTCCTGCTCTCTCACTAGCTCTGTCACTATATCTACCTCACTATCTCTCTCTCTCTCTCTCTCTCAAATAAATAAATAAAATCTTTAAAAAAAAAAAAAAAAGTCACACAGTATACACAGCAGAGGAGGAAGACATAGGCACCTTGCGCTGGTAGCCCAGCCAAGGATAACATCTTCTAGACTTTATGTAAACAGGACAAAAATAAAATCCTTTTTTAGTTAAACCATTGTCATGGGGTTTCCTATTATCTACAGCCAAACCTGAAGTGCACTGGTACAATTACATTCCCTCTTTCTTAAAAACAGTCTACCCTTGGCTCCTGTGAAACCACATTTTCCTGGTTTTCCTCCTCTCTCACTATCCCTTCCTTCTCTTTCTCCTTTGCTGGATCTTCTCTGTTTCGCCTCCACAGAATCCTCCTGGGATTAGTCTTGGGCTCTTTGATATGCAAAATAATGGCCTCCAAAATTGCTCACGTCCTAATCCTCAGATGATGTGAATATTCTACCTTATATGGCAAAAGGAACTTTGCAGGTATGATTAAGGATCTTGACATGAGGAAATCATCCTGGATTATCCAGGTGGGCCCAGTGAAATCACAAGGACCTTTATAAGGGAAAGAGGAAGGCAGGAGAGTCAGAGTCAGAAATAAATTATGATGATGGAAACAGGATGAGTGATATAAATATAAATATGGAAAGGAGGGGCCCCAAGCCAGTGAAAGCAGGTAGCCTCTGGAAGCTAGAAAAGGTGAGAAAACAGATTCTGCCCTGGAGTCTCCGCAGAGAACTCAACCTGCCAACACCTGATTTCAGCCCAGTAAGACCCATTTCGGACTTCTGACCCTCAGAACAATAAATAATAAATTCATGTTGTTTTAAGCTACTACTTTTAAAGTAATCTGTCACAGCCATGATAGAATGCTAATACAGGTTCCATTTCTTTCTCTATCTCTATATTCTTCCTAAGAGACCTCAAGGCATCCTGTGACTTTAAAAACTATCTGTATTCTGCAATTTCCAAATCTTTCTCAGCAAATCTCACTTCATCCAGGATGCCAGATTTGTATATTCAAATTAATACTTATGGGTGACAAAAACAAATTGTAGCCCTTTACAAATGCAGACTTATCCAAGCCTATTTTTATCTGAATGTGTTACTTGTTGAATCAGTCTATCTTTCTGTGTCTCTCACAGGTGATGATGAGGCAACAGCCGACAATAGTGAAGAAGTGGTGACAGCGTAGGCCACCATCTACTTCATTCATTCATTCCTTCCTCCAAATACAGTTACTGACCCAACCTAGAATGTGCCAATTGCCATGCCAGTCCCCAAAGTGGATAAAGCATGTTCTTTCTTGCGCATCTAGTAGATATCTCAAACCCCACACAGCTACTTCAGGACCCCTGACTCCCCAACTCATCCCACAGCATCTTCCCCTCCCCACAAGAAAACACTCTGCTCCTTTCCCAGGCTCCTTCATCTCAGTAAAATGCACCATCATCTACCCCGTTGCTCATGCCAAAAACCTGAGTTTCCCTTGCATCCATTCCTCTTCCCTCATTCCGCACATCCAGCCTCTAAGCAAATCCTGTCAACTCCATCTTCAAAACACACCCAAATGCATCAGCGTCTTCCCTCTCTACTGCCTTCCCTTGCAATCCAAGCCACTGCCACCCCTGATGTGGAACACTACAACAATCTAGTCCCCACACGGGTCATGTTTTAAGTGCAAATTAGGCCCCACCACTCTCCTGCTTAAAACTCATCAATGACAGCCTGATGTTCTTAGAATAAGGTCAACCTGGCTTTCAGAGACTTTCTTCCTGCTTCCTCTCAACCTTGTCCCATACCTGGCTTGAATGAGGAAAAGAGGACAGTAGCCTCACTGTATCCTCAGATGTTGCCTCACCACCCATGAAAGGCACATACAAGACTAAACTAAATTAACTGGTAGACAAAAGGAGTTAAGCCTGCATTCTGTAAGGGTGCTGCTTCTATGACTCCAGCGTTCACCCTGGTCAGTATAATGGTCTGGTGGGGTCCCCCGACCTAGGCTCAACGTAGAATAACATCCCAAGGACTCTCAGCTTAGAAACACCATGAAGAGTATCAAAAGACTGGTGGGAGATTCCTAAACCCTCAGTTTGTAATGGGAACAAAACAGTTGACTCAGTATACTAATATACGAAAAGCCATCAAAAATGTCGAGGGGATTCTGGTATGTCTCGTTACACTGTGGACTAATAATAATATAACTGCATTAGTATTTGCACAGCTCACATTTATGGAGAATTCACTAGGATCCAGAAACTTTGCTACGAGCTTTACATGAGGTGTGCTATCATTACTCTTATTTTACAGGTAGCACGAATGAGTTGGAAGAACACAAGGTCACAGAGTTACCAGCTGGCAGATTCAGGCTACAAACCTGGTGACCTGAGTCCTGAGCCAACACACCTAACCACAGTACTAGCCTGAATTAAGCACCAGGGTCAGAGATTAGTCAGACTTTCTCAGGTGGTTCTCTCTGGACCCTTTTCTGAATGGCTTAGCATGCGTGGCTCGCATTCCCACCCAGTCCTCTGCTGGGATATCTGGAAGTCTGCTTATTTCAGGACTTTTGTTGCAAAGTCTTGAGTCTCTGCTTAAGTACTTATCCCAAGGGCTGATTTCATCATATCCTAAATCCCGACCCATCCGGCTTTGCTTCCCTCCCACAGATTCTGGCTAATGCTGTGATGGCTGCTTGGTTGGGGAGCCCCCTGGCTCTCCAACCTGAGTGCCCTCTCCAGGGGGCTCTGCGGCCCTCAATGTCCCCTGTTCTGTAGCTCAGCACTGACAGCAGGATTAGCACATCCCAAACTCTGACATGAAGAATATATAACTGCTTGAAGTACAAAGTTAAAACGAGTCCCTCATCAGACAGAAATCTGGAGGGAATGACATTCCCTATGAAATATATTTAACAACTCTACATTAAATGTTTAATTATTCCATGCCCAATTTTATATAGGTTACCCTAAACTACTCCAATAGGGAGCAGGACTTTTTAATCACATTTGGTAGATTCTAAATTGAAAACACATTAATAAATGAAATCACCAAGTGCTTTGATTTCTGCAGATTTCCACCCTGCAGTGCACAACAGGAGGGTCGGGGGTACCTTCTCTCCAAATGATACTCTCGTGGCACTTGAGTCATATAGTAAGTAATACATAGTCTTTCCATCACGCTCTTTTGCTTTGGCATTTGGCCGTTTACCACAAAGGAGGTGAAGATGACAAGGATCAAAGACAGAAGTGTGGCATACTGCTACCTATTTTTCCTACCAAAAATTTAAGGCACATGGTCTCTACATCATATGTCTTTGCTTCGGGTTCACATTATGGGGCCACTCAGAAGAGCCTGGGAGAATTCTGGCCAAACTGAAAAGGAAAAGGCACCCACAGAGTCACCATTCACGTTTTTAAGCAGGTAGCAGCATATTTTTAAATGCCAAATAATATGAAGAAGTACTATGTCTGAACGCTTAAAAAAATCCATCTACATTTTAACCACTAACATCTCCCGTCTCACTAAATGCCATAGGTAAACTTCCAAATGGGGCCATGTCACTTTAAGAAAATTAAGGCCCTAAACATAGTAGACAAGCATAGCCAATTACAGTTACCAAAAATAATTCACCTCTATGTTGCTCAGGGCACAAGACATTGCTTATACCCAAGAAGAGATAGAGCTTTGCGGCATGGTAGCTCCTCACAGCTGTCAGAAGCCAGTTTCCTTATCAGTCCAGCAGGAGTGTAATTAAAGACAATAGCCAGAGCAGCTGTATTGAAAAAACAAGTCATTTGTCTTCCCCTTCCCCCACCCCTGCTGCTCACATAGTTAATCTGAACATAGCATCAGCTCCATCGTCAAGCCTTCTTCAAAAGGCAGAATAATAGAAAACATATATCTGTTTCCCACTGTGGATTGGTTGAAGAAACCACTTCAATCCACTGTGGATTGAAGAAACACTTGCTCTTATCTTGGTGTTACATTATATATAACGAAAGTAATTTAAGCCTGGAAATTCAAAAACTCCTAAAATAGGGCAAGTTTTTGAAGAATGAGAAAATTTTTATCAGGAATAGAGAGAATCTCGGGAAATGACCTAAACTTTGATGTCCTGGAAAATGTTTAACAACAGGCCATTGAGGAGGAAAGCCCTGCTTTGTAACATTTCCAGTTTCTGTAGTTAAATATCCTCACCATGGTTGACGTCAGGCTACCAAGGTGACATCAGAGAACAGAGGTGGAAAGAGAGACACAGGAGGAAGCCAATACAGTGTTTACACCATACATACAATAGATGTGCATCAGTTCCACAGCACAGATGATAGATAATCTGGACATAATCCCAAAATCATAGATTAAAAAAAAAACAAAAACTGGGAAGTGGTGAATTTTGATTATTTGTTCCTTGTTTTTAATGTAATTTACTGACATTTTATATAATTTAATTTTTACTAATGGCTCTGTTTATTGCCTTGTAGAATTCCTGAGAACCCTCATTTCTCACAAACTGACCCCAGTCCACCACGATCTATACTATATGCTGCCTGCCACGTTCCTAGAAGTCACAAATTGTCCTCAAGTTATACCAGGTAGAAGAGGATGCAAAAGAACAACAGTCGTTTTTGTCAACAACGGAATTTTGTCCCTTCCTTAAATCATGTTCCCAACACCTATCTTTCTAGAATAATCTCCCCGAAGCCAGAAAAAAAAAAAGAAAAAGAAAAATTCTAGGAACATGCGTATATGTTGTTACTGAAACAGTGAGAACACGGGTACTTTTCACAATCATGATTGTTGAGAAGGTGTTTTGTAGTCCTCTCTTCATTCACACATATATAACTAAACGCTAATAGGAAATCTTGGCTGAGGCACTGAGAGAAAAAAGCTGAGCCCTCAGTGAGGAGCAAAGCTTTGCTGAGAACTTGCAAAAGAAGTGATTAAAAAACAGTTACAGAGACTTCTACTTCTGGGAAGACAGAGCTGACCTACTTCTCCCGGTCTCTCCCACTAAGTTACAACTAAAAACCCTGGACATTATACATAAAACAAACGAAAGTCCCTGAAACATGGAGAGAAAAGACAGGGCAGTGAGGGAGTAACACAGAAGTGAGTTTCCTGGCTTATGTTTTTGCCTCATAAGTCCCAGAGTAGAGATGAAGAAGCCAGCAACCCAGAAACACTAATGGGAGTGACTAAAAAGCCCCCCAAAGTCTGCACTCTCTAGCCAAAGGATCTTGTGAGGGTGGGACAGTCCTGTATCTTGGCTATGCGGATATCGGTGTGCTGGCTGTGACACTGTACTTCAGTTTTGCAAAAGGTTATCATGGGGGGAAAGTGAGTAAAGGACACACAGGATCTGTCTGAATTATTTCATACAACTGCATGTGAATTTATAACTATGTCAAAATCAAAAATGTAATTTAAAAAAAGTTATGTGTCTCCTACTCCCTCAGCTATATCAAGATATGAAAGGGTCAGAAGCAGAGATTAGGAAGTTCAGAGAAAGTTACTGGTGTGCCAGGAGGCCCATCCTCTTTCCCAAGATAGTAAACTAGGGGCTGTTTTCTCCATCCCTGCAAATGAAAATAGAAGAAGACCTGCAAATCAAATTAAGAAGACCGTTTAGAGACCATGTTGGCCCCGAGAGATGGGGACATATAAACTGATTCCCACCCAAAAAATTTAAAAGGCAAGAAACCAGTTAGCTAGATGTTTTGGTAGAAAAGCAAAAGAGAGGTGGATGCTTGGGGCAGCCTACCTTCCTGTGTTTGTGAAACAAAAGATATGTGATTATTTCCTATGGACCAGATGGAGACCATGCTCAAGACAGCTACCCTGGATCTTCTTAGCTGGTCCAAGAGAGTCCCTGGAGGGGCAGAAAGACCTCACCAGGAAGAAGTTCAGATGCTTCTGAGTTCCTAAGGGATAAGGAAGTTTTCTAAACCTCCATTCAGAAGAGAAATGCCAATGTCAATGCAATGGTGCCTTTCCTCTTCTGAGGGATCAATTACCAAGGTCAGCAACATGGGGGAAGAGGAGCAGAAGCATTAGGTGGGTAAAGAACACAGAGCAGCAAATGCTGTATCGTGTCACATGTGGAGTTTTCTTGTGTTGCCTCAAGATGGCAAACAATCGTTACTGGTTCTCAAATTGATCAATCCTGAGGGCTTTGGAAAACAGACTTGTAGAGCATTTCATTTTTAACCATCACATAAACAGGTCAGAGTCTTCATTGCTGACATGCACTCTGAATTGTTTTTACAATTAATTACAATTACAACAAACACAAGAGTAAATTCATTAAAAAATTCATTTAAAAAATTCAAAAAAAAAGGAATTCGGGGCGCCTGGGTGGCTCAGTGCGTTAAAGCCTCTGCCTTCGGCTCATGTCATGATCCCAGGACCCTGGGATCGAGCCCCAAATCGGGCTCTGTGCTCAGCAGGGAGCCTGCTTCCCCCTCTCTCTCTGCCTGCCTCTCTGCCTACTTGTGATCTCTGTCAAATAAATAAATAATTTTTTTTTA
Organism: Mellivora capensis; assembly: GCA_004024625.1. Lineage (NCBI taxonomy): Eukaryota > Metazoa > Chordata > Mammalia > Carnivora > Mustelidae > Mellivora > Mellivora capensis. The sequence continues at coordinate 15,343 of PISX010013391.1, read as the reverse complement.
AAAGGAAGGAATTCAATGGAATCGTTTTTCCCCCTAAAACATAGTCTCTGATGTTGCAGTCTTCTGTGAAATGACCTACTTTTATGGACTTCTCTCTTACTTCTCCTGCCCACCTCGCACACCTGCTCCAAACCCATCCTCACCCCATTCTCTTCTCCAAAGACAGAAAATTCTTAACTCTTGAGTCATATTCCAGGGCACATACCACATAAACTAGTGGGTGAAACCACCATGCAGAAAAGGGTTAGTATGTGACTATGCTTTCTTCTTTCTCTGGTCGTTTGCTGTTGAACTGATGAGCTGATCCATGTCCTGGACATGCATGGTCTTAGGATGATAAAATGATTCTCAAGAGATATTAAGGGGAACAAAAGGAGGTTACAGGAAATTACTAGAGTATGTAATATCTTACTTCTGGTGGCTTTTATTCCATTCTTTTTCTAAAAAGGCATCTTAACATACTTTTTTATTTTGCACCCAATAACTCTATTATTCAAAATCCTTCAAGTTCTTATTCTGCTGCCTGTTTCTGGTGAACTCAAGGTGGATTGTTTTCTTGCATGTTGTGTACTTTCACATTAAAAGCCCATGTTTAGTGGAGCTAGACACCCTTGAGGCTGAGTTGAGGGTGTGTGTTTGCTTCTTTCAGATGCCTTGGGGCTCTTTCCACATTAGGACTTTCATATTAACTTCTTGGCTTAAGGATTACTGGATATGAATCAAATGCCCAGGGTGAATAAAAGGACTGTGATTACACGTTCTCAGAGAGTACCTTTTTCCTGCCCAGAGCTCAATAGAAACACACAAATCACAACCTCATCTCCCTTTGTATGTGGATTGATTTTTTTTTTTTCTAGTTTGCCCTTTCCTGGCCATTCAGCCCTTGAAGACCATGGCCTTAGACTGGAGTTCCTCTCCATGGGTCTCTCATCCTCAGCACAAGCTCTTATCCCTACTCCCAAACCTAAGCTCCTTGACTACCGGCAACCTCTCTCAGGACAACCCATACCTCAGCATTGTCCTTAACAATTTCTCTTTCTCTTGAACTCAGTTATCCTTCAAATAGATATCTATTATATTTTACCTAGTTTCCCAGGCATTCTGTAGCAGGAAAGATTTCAGGTTATCTAATCTCCAAATTGGCAAAAGAAAAGTCCAGTATGTAGAGAATTCAATTTACTATATATTATATAGTCTACCCCATCAATGCTTCTCAGACTTATATTTACATACATATCAGCTGAGGATCTTGATAAAATGCACATTCTTTTTTTCTTAAAGATTTTTTATTTATTTATTTGACAGAGAGAGATCACAAGTAGGCAGAGTGGCAGGCAGAGAGAGAGAGGAAGAAGCAGGCTCCCTGCTGAGCAGAGAGCCCGATGCGGGGCTCGATCCCAGGACCCTGGGATCATGACCTGAGCCAAAGGCAGAGGCTTAACCCACTGAGCCACCCAGGCGCCCCAATAAAATGCACATTCTGATTCTAGGTCTTGGGTTGGGGCAAAGAGTAGACTTTTCTAACAAGCCCCCAGTAAGGCCAATACTGTTGATCTGCAAACCACACACTGAATAGCAAGTTTCTAGATGAACATGTTTTTAAGTAGTAATTATCTACAGATACACCACAAGTGATTTAATCTTATCCTTTATACTTTTCCATGTTTTCTGAATGTTTCGATGATTTGACAAATAAGGATGTTATTTCCATTTTTAAGAAAACATACTCAGTTTATAATTACTTTATAATTACTTTATGGTTTAGGCTCTCATAATCCTACTAGATCTACTTTACTCCTTCTGTCTCCACTGACATAGTTTTGTTCACTACTACGCTGTCACACAGAAGAATGTGACTTCCCTGGAGAGAAAGAACTGTACCTTATTGTAACACTAGCAAGATCTCATATTCAGAAAGCAATCAAAAATATTTCTAAAGAACAAACGACTTTGGTCACCTTTCAACCATCTTTCAACTTTAAAACCAAGTACATAACAAGAGCACTCCCATCATTTAGTCATAATAAACATTAACTGATACGCTATGGGCACCCATCAGTCTCTACCCATAAGGAACTTTAGAGTTTTAGCTACCTGTACAATTTGAGTCAAATAATCGACATCTCAGTCATAATAATAATAGCTAACACTTATTGAAAAACCATTGGATGCCAAGCATCTGACATGTATTATTTCACTTAATCCTTCAACGATTCTCTAAAGAAGGTACTACTGTTATCCTCATTTTATTTATTTTTTAAAAGATTTTATTTGAGGGACGCCTGGGTGGCTCAGTTGGTTAAGCGGCTGCCTTCGGCTCAGGTCATGATCCCAGCGTCCTGGGATCGAGTCCCACAACGGGCTCCTTTGCTTGGCAGGGAGCCTGCTTCTCCCTCTGCCTCTGCCTGCCACTTTTCTCCCTCTCTCTCTAAAAAAAAAAAAAAAATATATATATATATATATATATATATATATATATAATTATATATATATATATAATTTTATTTGACAGAGAGAGAGAGACAGTGAGAGGGAACACAAGCAGGGGGATTGGGAGAGGGAGAAGCAGGCTTCCCACTAAACAGGGAAGCCCAATGCAGGGCTCAACCCCAGGACACCAGCATCACAAGCTAACCTAAAGGCAGACACTTAATGACTCAGCCACCCAGGCACCCCTTATTTTATTTTCCTAAAGATTTTATTTATTTATTTGACAAAGAGAGAGAGAACGCACACAAGCAGGGGAAGTAGCAGAGGGAGAAACAGGCTCCCCACTGAGCAGGGAGCCCAATGCAGCTGGATCCCAGGACCCTGGGATCATGACCTGAGTGGAAGGTGGACACTTAACTGACTAAGCCACCCAGGTGTCCCTTGTTCTTTTTTTATAGATGAGAAACACTGAAGCTTATAGAGAGGCTGATAACTTTCCCATGGTCACTCCACTAGTAAACTGTAGAGTAAGAATTTAAAATCATGTCATCCTGACTCTGGAACCCATATTCTTACCCACTAGGCTATACTACGGTCACACATAAATTTCAAAGCACTCTGGTTCAGGCATGAGGCAAAGATAACAACGTAAGGCAAGCAGGAGAGGGACCACAATGAGATCCAGGGGTTTCTCATTCCCGTGGACATGAAATATGGGCTGAGGATGGATGACCTACTGCAAACACCAGCCTCAGGGAAGACACACCCAAGGTCTGGTGTGAAGGGAAGTTTAATCCAACTTAGATGAAACACAGAGGCTGAGTCTGCTGCCCTCCTGACCCCGACTGGAACAGCTCTCGCTGCAACGATGCTGGGCTTTCAGATGTCCAGCTGCAGGGAACTGAGGGACAAAATAAAGTTGGAGACTCTGTGGTAGGGGCAGGAATAAAAGCACAGATGCCAGTATGGTGAACCAAACTTCACTGATGTGCTGAAGAAAGCCCACCATTTAGTGATCACTCTTCATTAGGATGAAGAAATTAGGATTTTCACAACACACTATGGTATTTGAAAATGCCATTGCCTGGGTCTGGAGGACACAGCCCTGTAAAATTTATAGCTTCTGGTTTTTAAATAGAAGACAAGTTCAGAAGAGGCTTTGTCGAGTTGAAAGCATGAGAACCTAAGGGTAATGGGATTAGGGAGTGAGCTCCTGAGTGGTACTTTTAAATCGTTAGATAGATAGATGATCAGTGCCAACAAACAACAAGGATGCTTGTGCCCACTTACTAGCAGATGCAAACTCTTCTAAAGAAAAGATATTTAAAAAAAAAAAAAAAGTATTTTCAAAAACTCAGACTAAATGGGATAGAGTAAAATTCTCACATCCGAATAGAGTGTTACAGAGCCTTGAAAATTTCATCGTAATTGTTTATATCACTGTTTGCCATCTGCAAAAATTCTGCTTAGAAAAATTAAGAGAAAAAAACTGTACACATTCTTTAATAATAACTCATGGTCTTGAATATTATGAAAATAAGCATTATGGAATTATTCATCTATCAGATTCTTGCCTGAGGCTGATTAATCTCAGAACTCCAGGCAAGGTGTAAATGAAGCCATGCCCAAGGGTCAGTCCTTATGATGGCTCTTCAGGGTGACTCTGTTTCATGACTGCCACCTGACCCCTCACTTCAGCCAGTGGCAAGGGCACAAAGCAAGAGAGAGGGAGAAACAGTCCTAGTGATCGCAGAGGAATGGCACCGCTTTTCCATATAAAGGAAAACATATTATTAGGTCATGGCTGACATTTAGTAGGTAATTCACTCAAATGACTTACCGCTTCATACCCTGTAATTTTATGTGATTCTTCTTTTAAAAGCACACTGAACAGATGCACATTTCCCATTTACATTCAAAATGACAGCAAATTCTCTTTCCACCAATATGGCTCTTGTGAACAATGAGGAAAGAGAAGGCGAATGTAGGGAACCACACAGAACTCTGGCCCTGGCTGCCTGTCTCAACATTCCTCTGCCTCCATCTGCCCTCTTCACCTCGATGAGCCCCTTCCCTATAGTCCCTTTATATCCTTTGAAGTTCTATTCTTCCCTCTCTCAGCCCCTGAAAATACGAATGTACTTATCACTTAATAGATACAAAAATATAATACATAAGAGATCATCCAATTCTCAGGAAAGAGAAAGATGACCCTTCTCCCTTTCTCTCACTATAACACCTGACTTCACCCATCCATCCATTAAAGGTTTGTTGTGACGTTTAAATGCATTTTTGATAGTATAAGAGAAATATCGTAGACCCTAGGTAATTAATCCCCTTTTCTTCTCCATTTCTTTCCCCTACCTTACCCACACTTTACACAGAGCTCTCCTCTCCTTTAAAAAATAAATTTTGGGGATGCCTGGGTGGCTCAGTTGGTTAAGCCGCTGCCTTCGGCTCAGGTCGTGATCCCAGGGTCCTGGGATTGAGTCCCACATCGGGCTCCTTGCTCAGCAGGAAGCCTGCTTCTCTCGCTGCCTCTGCCTGCCTCTCTGCCTGCTTGTGTGTACTCTCTCTATCTCTGGCAAATAAATTTAAAAAAAAATAAAAAATAAAATAAATAAATAAATAAATAAATAATAAATTTTGAAGAATGCGCTTGAGGAATGTGTAATACCCTACTGATTGTTAAATTGACCTTTAAAACATTTTTTAAAGATTTATTTATTTATTTGTTTGTTTGACAGACAGAGATCACCAGTAGGCAGAGAGACAGGCAGAGAGAGAGAGGAGGAAGCAGGCTCCCTGCTGAGCAGAGAGCCCAATGTGGGGCTCGATCCCAGGACCCTGGGATCATGACCTGAGCCAAAGGCAGAGGCTTTAACCCACTGAGCCACCCAGGCGCCCCTGGCTTTTCACTTTTACATGAGCATCACCAGTAATACTTAACCACCTAAAGTTTAAATTTTCTCTGAGGATTATGCTGAGGGCTTACAAGTCTTCTTTCGGAAGATAAAAGACAATCTCCTGCACATAATGTCCCTCTTCCATCAAGCATTTTTTAATAAGAAAATTAACATCCTCAAGTTTAGTAAAAACAATTTGATTCAAAGGAGAATTGATTGCTGCAGATGGTCCTCAAATTCTGTTGCAGCTTTGGAAAACATTCTTCCCAAGTAACCAAAAATGATTAATCTATTACAAAAAAATTAGATCTCAGTTCTGCCATAGAAAATGTAGCAAGAGCCAGTGTCTTGCAGAGCTAGAAATGAGAAGAATAGCAGGTCAAACAAAGGCACTGCATTAAAATATTTGTCAATTGAGGGGTAGCTCAAATTATTGTTGGCAACTATTTGCTCCCTACCCTGCAAGAGAATTACAGATCTTTGCTGTTTGCCATGGTTCCTGCAAGACAGAGCACATCTCACTGCCCATAGTCAGACTTGGCCATGGGCTTGACTGGACAATGAATGTCAGCAGAAATGAAAGTGTGTTTACTCCAAGCAGAAGCTTATTTAAGAGGCCTTCTCTTGCTTTTTAATCTCTCCCTAATGGATAGCATATCCTAGATGGGATGCCCTATTAGCCTGGATTCCAAAATGAAGACTCATGGATAAGAGCCACATGGAAGAGAGCCCTGGCCACAGCTGCAAGCTCAGGCAACCAGCATCTATAGTGGTAAGCTTGAACCCATCCCATCCTCAGAGGACATGCAATAGGATGAAGAAATAAATCTTTGTTGTTATTTGCCACTTAGATTGGGGGGTTGCTTTTTATCACAGATTAGATGATTAATATAACAAACGAGTCATGATGTGCTTATCCCAAGAATGGGGAGACTAGGTTTCTGCATTCTAGGAAAAAGGAAAAAGAACATCTATAGAACATTTGCTCAAGGCTAACTACTATTCTAGGAGTTTTCATGAAATTGCCCACCAATCAGATGTCCAAAAAAAAAAACCTCTTGAGTCTCATCCAGAAAATGAAAGGTTAGGCTTTTATGAACTCTAAGTAAGCTTGCAGAGCCAGCATTCTATTATGAGTTCCTTACTGGAACCATTTAGAAAAGCAAAATTCACTACAAAATTTAGAGTCACTACATTTTCAAGAGAGTGGATATATGGCCAAGAGTGGATATCTGGCCCTTTGTTTTTCCATAATATGACTGATGTTTTAATGTACCAAGAATTACTAGTATCATTTTCAAAGAAAATTATCTTCCAGTTTACTAATGTTCACTAATGTTTGAAACTTTTTATTTCAGAGAACAAAACCCATTTTTTATTTCCTATACTCACCTACTTATTACCTAACTATCAAAAATGTTGGAATTCTTCCATCTTTAATGGCAATCTTCGATTAAATTTTAGCTTCCTTTTATATTGCCATGAACTTTGTTAAGATGCCTGTAAACATAATGATAATAAAGTGAATCTGACTAATAATTTGTCTTTTCCAAAAGTTTATAAGTGATAATAGTGATATCATCAAAAGATTTCAAGTCATCAGAGTCTAGTATTATTAAAGATCAATACTGTCACCATTAATGAGACATAAGCATTGTTCTCAGAAGGGAGATACATCTAGAGTTTGATAAACGGATTTCAAATAAAGAGCAGAAATAATCTAGCCAGGCTGAAAGAAAGCTTTTAAAGGCTGGCAACGTCAAATATGATATTCTAAGGCAAAATTCTCCTATTCTCGCTTCTGATCTGAAAAAAAAATTTTTTTTGTAGAAAGATACCACTTACATTTTATAGTGCTATTAATACTTTTAACCATTTTATTCAACATTTTAACTATATACCTGTTGGGTAGAACAAGAAATCTATAAATGTACCAATCTTTTTAGTTCTAAGGAAAGAATGAAAAACTGGTTGGGCCAGAATTAGAAACACAGTATTAGAAAAAAAACATATGAAGGCTATTTTTTTCCAAAGTATATCATTAAAATTCACTGTTATGAACACTCATTTAACATGTGCACTGTTATATCTGTACATGAAATAAAGACACAGACTAGAAATTAAAAAGGTAAATTTAGAAAGGGGATTATGGGTGATTTTCTTTAAGTATCTTTTATTTTTAAACAAATAAATGCTGCTACTATTGTCTTATGATATGCTTATTTTAATGTCATATTTATATGTTAATTTTAGTAATTCTAAGCAATCCATGCTCTTTCCAGAAAACATATACATCACAAGTAAAAAAGAAAACAAAAGCATCCATGTTCCTACAAAAATTCCAAATTCTTTGAGTCTTTTGTCTGTGTATATTTATATGAATAGAGGGAAAAAACAGTTTCCACCTCAAGGATATCTCAGAACAGTCATCCTATTGAGAACAACAAAAGGAAGGACACATTGTTTTAAAATATATATTTGAAATAAACATTGGTCTCAAAAAACTACCAAGTTAGTGAGAAGTTGTGGGACCAAGATTTAAGAGGAAAAGGAAACCAAGAGGGTAATTCCAGAACTCAGGGCACTTTTCCCTCTGGGCAAATTGCCAGTTTTGAAAATGATAAACAACAAATAAGAACCTGAGAAGGTGAACACAATTTTCTTCACTCTCACAGAACTAGGGGAATAAAAATTTGAGTTTAAGGCATCCCAAAAAGGAGTGGCTCAGTAAACACTCAACACTTCCTGTGAGATTCTGAAAGAGCATAAGGGTGAATTAGAAACAGACAAGCCCTCACAAGAGCTGGAGCTCATATCTGAATCTGATCTCAGGTTCTGATGGGATAACATTGATTCTATCCAGATGAACTGTATACAAAAGCCAAAGGAAGAAAAAAAACATGGGAGGAAAAAAAAAATCACCCAGAGCCTCAAATCATCTCTAAAATTTTTTATAAACAATGCCTGCCCCTCAATTTAAAAAAAAAAAAAAAAGCATATAAGAGAACAGGCTTTATCTGAAAATCAAGGGAAAAAAACAATAGAAATAAACTCACAAGTGATATGAATACTGAACTATCAAAGACAGATAAACTATGTTTAATCAATAACTAAGAAGATGGAATTTCAGAGAACTGGAAAGCAGAAAATAAATCAAACAGAAAGCCTAGAATTGAAAAATAAAACACAGTAAATTGACAACAGGAGATAACATGCAACTGAAAAGACAATTAGTGAAGAGAACATCAAGGAGAATATATATACTGACATGAGGAAAATCAAAATGAAAAAAAGAGAAATTATCCTAAAAAGCACATAGAATATGATGAAACTGTCCAAAAAATAAGAGAAAAGCAGAAGTGATATTTGAAGAAATAATGGCAAAACTCTTCCCCCAAAAATGTCAAGAACAACAAGAAATGCTACAAACTCCAAGAAGAGTAAGTACAAAGAAAACCACACCATGAGCAGAGCATTCTCATACTGAAAAACAAAGATAAAGAGAAAATCTTCAAGTCAGCCAGAGGAAGAGAGATGTATTACCTTTAAAAGAACAAAACTAAAGCCATCAGCTGATTGCTCAACAGGAAAGAAAACAAGCAAGAAAACAATGGAACCACATCCTCAAAGTGGTAAAGAAAACACCTCCTAATACAGAATTCTATATCCACCAAAAATATCCCTCAAAGTTTAAGGCAAATACATTTAATACAAAAACTGAAAAGATGTGTGATTAGCACAAAGGCACTCATGGAAATACAAAAGGGAATGCTGCAAGAGAAAGAAAAATCATCCCAGAAAGAAATGCCAAGATGCAGAATAGAATGCAGAACAATGGAAAGGGCAAAGTATGTCAGTACATGGAAGTAAATATTGATGAGGATATAACAGGAATGTCATATGGAGTTTAAAATATATCACTAATAACCTTGACAATAGTAGCACATAAGGCAAGTGGGGGCTGCTCTACCATCTTTGCATTATCCAGACTAGGTAAAAGTAGTAATACATAAGATATTTTCATGAGTATTTGATTAACAGAAAGAATGCAAGAAAAAAAAACTAGTATGAAGATGACAGTTTTATACCCAATATATCAGTAATACATTGAATGTGAGTAGATCAAATACATCATTTTTTTAAAAGTTGTCAGACTGTCATTAAAAATAAGCAACTTGGGGCACCTGGGTGGTTCAGTCAGTTAAACATCTTCCTTGGGTTCATGTCATGATCCCATGGATCATGGGGCTCCCTGCTGACTTCTTCCTCTCCCTTTCACCCTCCCTAATCCCCTCCCCACTTGTGTGCGCTCTCTCTCTCTCTCAAATAGATAATAAATATACTCTTTAATAAAAATAAGCAACTCAATTACATGGAAAAGACACACCATAAATAAGTGAGGTTGGAAATTAAAAAGTAGAAAATAATATATACCATGCAAACACTCACTAAAAGAAAGCTGGTAGAGGTTCACTACCATAAGATAAAGCCGACTTCAAGGCAAGAAGCACTACTCTTTAGATGGAAGGAGGGATTTTATTTTTTTTAAAGATTTTATTTGAGAGAGAGGCAGAGAGAGACAGAGAGCGTGATTAGCGTGAAGGGCAGAGTGAGAAGCAGACTCACCACTGAGCAAGGAGCCCGACACAGGACTCGATCCCTGGACCGTGGGATCACAACCTGAGGGGGAGGCAGACGCCTAACCAACTGAGCCACCCGGGTGCCCCAAGAGGAATGATTTTTATGATGATAAAAGCAGAGATCTAAAGGGAAAATACAATGCCTACCTTTGTATTATGAACCTAAGAACATTACCTCAAAATACAGAAAGCCTAAAACTGGCTGAAATAAAAGAAAAGAAAAACCCACATCATGGTTAGAAACTTGAACACATTCTTCTCAGTTACTCATTGAAAAAGCAAATATGACATCAGTAAGGACGTAGGTTTGGACAAGATTAACCAATGACTTAAGGGACAGATCAAGAGCAAAACACGCAACCAGTGCCAACTATATATTCTTTACAAATGCCACAGGATATTTACCAAACTGTCTCAGATCTGAGCCAAAAATCAAGCTTCAAGCAATTTTAGAAGATTTAAGTAATACATGTCATGTCCTGACTAACTGCAGTGGAATTAGACTAGTAATTAATACTAAAAAGATAACTAAAAAATCCCCATAAGTTCGGACATTGACTAATGCCCTTCTAAATAGCTCATGGGCTAAAGAAGATAATAAAAGTGAGAAATATTTGAGATGAATGACAATAATTTTCTTTAAACTACACATTCATTTTTTACAGACGAACTCCACACTTAGAAAAGGACATTCGTGGCCTTAAATGTGCATTTAAGAAAATTGAGAAAGGCTAAAAATCAGTGATCACAGCACTCATCTCACGAAGTCAGTAATATTGTAAAATTAAACCTAAAAAAGCTGGAGAGGAAAAAACAAAGATCAGAAATTAAATAAAAAACAACCATATAAGAAAATCAAAAAAGCAAAAGTCTGCTTCCTTGAAAGACCTACGAAAATTAACCAACCCCCACCAAGACCGAGAAAAAAGGCAAAAAACAGGAATAAAAATGGACATCAACTGCAGTATCTACAGACATTAAAACATGAGGAAATATTAACTTTATGCCCCAAAAATTGAAATAATAAATTAAATGGATTAATTCCCAGAAAAACATAATTCAGCAAAAGTGTCAAAAAATCTGAAGAGTCCTCTATCTACTAGAGAAATTGAAGATAGCCTGGTATTTTTTCATAGAGCAATATATTAGAAACATTTCCTTATGACATTACATATACTTGTTCAAGGATAGAGGACAGATTATAGTATACTTAAGATTGGGGTTTCACTTAAGCTTTACTAATTCTTAACCATGTGACCTTTGATAAATTATATAACCTCTTCATACCACAATTTTTAAAATTCTGACCTCACAGATGGGATATTAAATTTACTTAGTACAATGTCTTGGATCTAGTAAATGTTTGAGAATGACAGCAATGCATATGTTTAATGACTGCATGGTAGCCTATATTCCCTTCTTATAGACGCTGCAAGAAATCCCCATCTACCTCAACACACATCCCTCATTTCTTCAGGACAAAATCCTGGACATGGAATTAATGGATCAAGAGATTCATGATGCATCGGGTCCAATCGTCCTTCCGAAAAGCTGAATCAGCCTACATGACCACAGACAGTATAAAAAATGCTCATTTTCCGACACCCTTGGCCACCTGGATATTATCCTTTTGTATTTTTGCCAGTTTGGTAGAACAAAGTGGTAGATCAGTATTACGTTTATTTTGCATTATATGAATTCTTTAATAAGTATGAACACTTATTAGATCTATTGGTATTTACAATTGTCCTTTTATTAATTGCCTTTTCCTATCTTTTACCAGAGCAGAAGAAAAGGATGACAACTGGCAGAAATCACACAGTCCTGGTGGTCAAGGAGCTCCAAAGCAAGTACGTTGGTTCGCAAACCCAGGGCGAGGAGAGGTAGAAAAAGAGACAGATCAACTCAGATTGGCAGCTGGCCAGTTCAAAAAGCAAGGGAACTTCCTAAGGAGGTCTGTCTGGGGCAGCCACAAGGTGAAGTGATCTCCACACTGGCCGGCTAGAATCTTAAGTTTATATAGAGGCCTTCATGGGGTTCCCTCCCGTATACCACCTGCTGTGGGAATGGTGGACAGATGGGGCAGATCGAATAACCCAAAGGAAGAGGAGGGGGTAAAGAGCCTCTGATTGCCCGCATCCAGCTTGCGGATCAGCCGGCAGTCACGTCCTCTCATGACCGCCTCCAACGGGGCCATCCGAAAATGGTCTAGATAGTCTCCCCTTTCTGGGGACCTAAAAACAGTTGGCATATAGGCCGCCTTCTTGACAGCCCTCTTTCATCCGTTTTTATTCTGGGATATTTGTACTTTTTCGTATTGCTTTGTAAGAGCTTTTTAGATTTAGATTTAATTCTGTTTAGGTTTATTTCCTTTCATTCTCCTTAAATAAGGGTAGTATTAAGGCCATGGATTTGTCTTTGCAATTTTGGTTGTATCCTGTGGTTTTTTAATAGGTAGTTTCTTTTATTTTCAATTTTTGCATCTACAATTTATTTTTCTTAGCATCTGGATTTAGCACATAAACATAAAAGAGAAAACAAAATCAGGACAGCACAAGGACCAACTCACACTATCTGTTAGGTTTCACTTCTTGAGTAATCACAGGATATTAAACAAAGCCCATGAAAACTGTATCGTGAGGATATGCTCATCTAGAGTAATTGAGGTGGTTTTTTTTTTTTTTTTTCCAATTCAAAGGTTAAAGAAAAAATATGGGAGCAGGGAGAGAATGTAAATTCTAAAAGGCAAAACTTATACGTAGTCGCTATCAGAAGCTGTGTGGTTTGAAATGACACCGGAGTCATGATCAGACAATGCTTTAACCTACCAGATGTGATCCATAACCCATGGGTTTCAGGAAATGAGAACAATCCAATGCCAGGCTGCAGACCAGCACAGGCTGCTGGGGAGCCCTTAGCAATTGCAAGCGAAAAACATGTCACCACGACAAACTTCCCCGAGGCCTGTTTTCCTGGAACTAGAAATTACCTCCATGATTAACAGTGTGTGCAGTAGCATTGTTTCTCTTACAGCACTGGCAGTTTAGAAATTATTGGCATTTCTAAAAGAGCCATCTGATAAGCGATTTTGAAATAAGTTGAATTGAGGACACTCCATGGCTTCTTGTCAAATTAAGCTCCTGTTACATGGCTAAAGAGACGGGCCATGAGGAATCCCAAAACCAGGCCTGTAGGGATGCAAAATTTAATGAACTGATGCAGAGGCACGGACTGAACCCAGGTAATTGCTGAATTTTACACTGTATCTTTTTAGGTGAGAGCGGCATGTAAAATCTGGGCAACATATGAGAAAAACAGGCAACCCTGATTTTGCTCAGTCATATTTGTGAGTGTTTATCAAAAAGATCAAACTGCCCCATCCAGTGAGGTTCAGTAGTCTCCCTTATCCGTGGGGGATGCATTCGGAGACCCCACTGGGTGCCTGAAACCCCTCATAGTACTGAATCCTGTGTATATTGTGTTTTTTCCCTATACACATATACCTATGCTAGAGTTAAGGTTATAAATTAGGCACCGTAAGAGATTAACAATGATAACTACTAGTAGAACACTTCTAACAATATACTGTTCCACTATACACATGTAACAAATATACACTTACAACAATAAAAGCTATGTCAACATGGTCTCTTTCTCAAAACCTCAGCGTGCGGTACTCACCCTTCTCCTAATGACGTGAGATGGTAAAACGCCCACCTGATGAGAGAGAGAGCCTTGAGTGACGCTGGCATTGTGACCTAATTAACGCGAGGCTACATCAGAAGGAGGAGCATCTGCTTCCAGACCAGGGTGGTCCACCAAGGGAGGCTGAAGCCTCGGAGAGCGAAACCACAGATAAGATGGACCAGCGCAGACCAACGCTCTGAGAGCTCAGAAAAGCAAAGTAACCAGCAACAGACAAAATACACAGCTGCGCACGGGACCCTCATTCTACCTCTATTTTGGTACCCCTAATCCTGTGTCCATCAAAGTATAGCTGAAAGGGGCTCAGGCACTGGGTTTTTTCAAATGCCACAGAGAGAATTTCTTGACATCAGCATTTCCCAAACGGACTTCCCACAGAATCCTTATAACCCAGTGTGCATTTAACTTGGGTCTGGGAAACACCATTTGGAATATAGTTTATAAAAGTTTATAAAAAAAAATATATTGCATACAATATATTCCCAAATAGTTCAGCACTATAACATAGTAGCAATTGTGTTATTATATATTTTCTGTATTGTTTATTTATATATCTAAATATATGTAAAATGTATTTATATAGTGATATTTTGTTATTATAGACACATATACAATTGATCTACATTATTCCTAGGTTCCAATTTGCAAATTTGTCTATTTGCCAAAATTTATTTGTAACCCCAAAATCAATACTCAGGGGACTCTTGCAGTCATTCACTGATATTCAAAAAAATGAGGAAAATTTTGAGTTGCCCAACATTCGGGTTCTTAGGTGAGGTTAAACAGGCGACATTCTGCCTTCTTGTTTTAACTCTCCTACTACAAACAAAGGTCCTTTTCATGGTTTACTTAGTGCCATCTTTTTCACATTCTTGTGCTTTTTGTTAGTAATTTTACATGGACCCCAATCATAGGCCGAAGCGCTGTCTAGTGTTCCTAAGTGCAAGAAGGCTGGGATGTGCCTGATGCAGAAAATACATATCACAGCTTCATTCAGACGTGAGTTATAGTGCTGCTAGCTACAAACTGAATATTAACAAATCAACGATGATATTAAATAGTGTCTTTCAATAGAAACACACATAAAAAGAAGGTTATATATTGATCAGTTGACAAAAATGTGACCAGAGGCTCACAGGAACCTAACCCTGTGTTTGCCCTACAAGCAATGCTGCAGTATTGGCTAATTCAGTGTTCGAGGCAACTTTATAGAATATAACTACCAGCAAATAACAAGAATAAGTTATACATAAATTGAGTCACAGAAACTTAAAGAACTTCTATTTTTTTAAGCTAGAGAAATGAGCCTGAATAAGGTCCATCTCTGGTAGCTATTCATTTTTTCAGTTAATGAACATAGATTGAATTCTTCTATGCATTGGGTATAAAAGTGGTGCACAAATATGGACATTGCCCTGAGTTTCTAGATGTTTGTGGTCTAACAGGGAAGGGCCACCATTCATTTATGCTGTATAATGCACAACCTGCCTGGGGAAAAGAGATGTAACCAAATAATCACACTAATGAATTAATGATCTCAGACTTGGACTAGTGCTCTGGAAGAGAAGAATATGGTTTTCTAACAAAGAAGTCACCCAACTTAGATGGAGGGGGTAGATGAGGATAGTATTCCAATCAGAAAACATGGCCTGGGCAAAGGCT
>PISX010013390.1:0-56992 GCA_004024625.1 Mellivora capensis | reverse complement strand
GAAAAGAAACAAGATGGGATTGGGAGGGAGACAAACCATAAGTGACTCTTAATCTCACAAAACAAACTGAGGGTTGCTGGGGGGAGGGGGTTGGGAAAGGGGGGTGGGGTAATGGACATTGGGGAGGGTATGTGCTATGGTTAGTGCTGTGAAGTGTGTAAACCTGGCGATTCACAGACATGTACCTCTGGGGATAAAAGTATGTTTATAAAAAATAAAAATTTAAAAAAAAAGTCATCTTCATTTTCTCTTGCTACAACAAAAGAACTTTATTTAAAAAATTTTTTTACAGGGCTCCTGGGTGGCTCAGTGGGTTAAAGCCTCTGCCTTCGGCTCAGGTCATGATCTCAGGGTCCTGGGATCGAGCCCCGCATCGGGCTCTCTGCTCAGCAGGGAGCCTGCTTCCTCCTCTCTCTCTGCCTGCCTCTGCCCACTTGTGATCTCTGTCTGTCAAATAAAGAAATAAAATCTTGAAAAAAAAATTTTTTTTAATTAAAAAAAAATTTTTTTACAGACATGGGTGCTTGAAAAGGCTCTTCAGTTAACTGTATGGAAATGAAAAGAACAAACAACATCAGCGCCAAAGTCCCCGACAGCGACACACCGACAAAACCGAAGCCGAGGGGCGCCTGGGTGGCTCAGTGGATTAAGCCTCTGGGTTCGGCTCAGGTCATGATCTCAGGGTCCTGGGATCGAGCCCCACATCGGGCTCTCGGAGCCTGCTTCTCCTCTCTCTCTGCCTGCCTCTGCCTGCTTGTGATCTCTGTCTGTCAAATAAATTAAAACAAACAAACAAACAAACAAACCCGAAGCCGAATCTGAAAGCCCTGCTCTTCTCGTAAGCGGGTTCTCCTCCCGTTTCCTCGTTCTTCTCGGGCAGGAACGGTGCTGCGTGTGAGCGTCCATCCAGAGTGCGGACGCGGCGGCCTGGCTCTGCCTCCGGGCGGGTGCACAGCCTTGCCCAAGACCCCCTCCGGCTCTGTCCTCTCATCTGCACGTGGGGTCGGCTCCCTGCACTCAGCAGTTGTGGGGATGAACTGCCGTCCCGCCATCACAGCTCTCAGCAACACCGTGCCGCGGGCACAGACCCACACGACCCTGAATTCCCGACCCCCACTGCAGTGCTCCCCAACGTGTCTATCAGATCAAAAGCAAAAATGCGCTTCCTCAGACAGGGTATCCAAGCAGGGACAGAAAACCGTTTCCACATCAAGAACTGCTTCTTTCGGAATAAGACCTGAATGGCAGGCGAGTGTCAAAAGCTTCAGCCCAGGGGCTGGGATGCCTCCAGGCTGAGCGCTTCCAGGAGCAGGGACGAGCCCCCAAACCAGTGCTCAGACACCCCTCATCTCAGCACCTTATTTCCTTCTCCCAAGATCCTGGGTTAAAGCTGTGATCCTGATTTCAAAGACAAAAGGGCAAAAGAGAGGAGGGAAAGAAGGGAGGGAGGAAGAGAAGGAACCAGAAGGGCATGGGGAAGGCAGCACTGGCTGCCCTCCCAAAGCATCTGTAGGTTTGCGTTTTCCCAGCAGGAGGGCTTCTCCCCATCATGTTCATCCAACGGGACAGAAACCCCACCCGCAGTAGTGACCCCTGCTCTCCCAGCGCAGAAACCGCAATGCAGGACCCCGATCATCCGCTAGAGGAAGAAGACAGCCTCTCGGCCCTGGGAGCACACGGGGGTCTGAGACCCGGCAGTCACGACTGGTGTGCGCTACTCAGGGCACGAGGGCCGCGCAGCAACCGCCCAGGAGCCACCAAGAGCCGAGCGCGCAGCAAACGCTCCTCAGTCTGTGGGCTCCAGGCTCCGCCGTTGCCGTCTCCTTAATTTCTCTTTCTGCTGTTCGATTATCCGCGTCTAGAAAAGGTACCAACTGATTTCGTTTCTGAAGACTTACTGAATTCACTTACGAGTTCTAGTGGTTTCTCAGAGAACTCTTTGGTTTTCTGTACGTAGTATCACGTCATCTGCAAATGCTGGAAGTTTTACTCCTTCCTCACCGATCCCGGTGCCTTTTGTGTCTTCCTGATGTCCGATGGCTGAGGCCAGGAGCTCCGGTCGTGTGTTGAATACAAGTGGGGGGAGTGGACATCCTCGTCTTGTTCCTGGCCGCGGGGGAAAGTTCAGTTTCCCCCACTGAGGCTGGGGTTGGCTCTGGGATTGTGGTTGGCCCGTGCGATGCCGAAGTGTGTTCCCTCTGGACCTGCTTCATTAAGGGATTTTACCAGGAATAGATGTTGTGCTTTGTCCAGTGCTTTTTTACACCTGTTTAAATGATCATATGATTTTGATCCTTCTTCTTCCTGACGGGAAGTATCGTGTTGACTGTTCGGCGAGCACGGAACCGCTCCTGCAACCCAGAACCAGACCCCGCTGGGTCGGGGCGAATGATGCTGATTCTGCACTGCTAGATTGGGCTCGCGAATATTTTGTTGAGGATTTTTGCATGTGTGTTTGTCAGACGTACTGGCCTACAGTTTTCTTTTTTGTGGTGTCTTTATCTGGTTTTGGAATGAGGGTAATGCTGGCTTCATAAAATGATTCTGGAAGTTTTCCTTCCTCTTGTAGTTTTGGAATCGTTTAAGAACGACAGGTATTACCTCTTCTTTAATTGTTCGACAGAATTCGCCTGTGAGGCCATCTGGTCTTGGACTTTTATTTTGGGGAGTTTTTAATTACTGATTCAATTTAACTGCTGGTAATTGGTCTGTCCAAATTTTTTATGTCTCCTGCTTCAGTTTTGGTAGTTTATGTGATCCTGGGGATCCACCCGTTTCTCCTGGGTTGTGCAGTTTGCTGGCGTGTCGTTCTTCCAATTTTCTCCTACCAGCCGTCGTGCCTCTGCTTCTGAGTCCTCGCTCATTTATTTACTTATCTGAGTCTGGCTAGAGGTTTATCAATTTTCAGAGAACCGGCTCCTAGTTTCATTGATCTGTTCTATTGTTTTTTGGTTTCTATTCCATTTATTTCTGCTCTACTCTTTGTTCTTTCCTTCCCTCTGCTGGGCTTGGGCTTGGGCTGTGTCAGACCCGGCATTGGCCAGAGATGCAGTAGCACCAAACTGTGGCACTTCCCCTGTGTGGTCCCCGAGAAGTCAGACCAGCTGCCTGCCCCCAGCCCAGCCCTGAGGCCACAGTCAGACCCGTGTGTGTGTGTGTGTGTGTGTGTGTGTGGTCGTCCAAGGGGGGCAGGACTCACTCCGGAGCAGTGCTGGCCCCCAGTGGGGCTGCCCACATGCTACCAGGCTTCTGACCACTGTGGACGAGAGTGTCCTGCAGGGGCAGGCCCACGGGACAATGCAAGGGCAGGGCATGGGGTACAGCGAGGTCTGCACCTGTCTGCTGTGGGGAGGAAGTCTGCCACCACCTGAGAAAACTCCTGCCCCGGCCAGGATGGAGGGGGCACTCTGACAGGAGCGTGTGGGAGTGGGGCTCACCGGCAGCCCGCTGAGTGGGGAGTGTCGGTGCTGTACTGGTTCCCGCTGGTGTCATGTCCTCTAGGATGGGGGCTGGGAAGGGAAAGGGTGCCCACCAGCTCTTTGGTTCTTGGAGAAGTCTCCCAAAGACCCCCGCCCCCCCCCCACATGCTCTGAGACTGGTGAGTAAATCTCCTTCCCACAGGCCGCAAACTGTCGCTTCTGTGTCGCATCTCAGCAGGGCTGTTTGTGGGGGTCTTAGGGACGGGAACTCCGCTTCCTCTAACCCTCCCTGCTCCCCCAGAGTGGAACCTGCTCGTTTTCAAAGTTCCAGGTGTGGACTGTCCAGCCTGATTTTTCAAAGCCGAATGTTATGGGGATTTGTCCTTCTCGTGTGGGCGCCCATGCCTGGAGGGCCTGGTGTCGAGCGCCTGTTCTCCCCTCTCGGTGCCCACGGTGTCTCTCCCTCTACGCACAGTCCCATGGGTCCATCTGGCTCCCAACCTCAACGCCGTCCTTCCTACCCCCTTCAGTGTGGCCTCTTCTCTGTGGGAAGTGAAAGTCTGTTCTGCCAGTCATTTTCTGGGTTGGTTACACCGAGTAGGTGTTATTTAGTCATATGTGGGGACAAGGTGAGCCTAGGGCCCTCCAACTCCATCATCTTCCCTGGAAGTCCCACGTAAGAATTTTATCACAGAATAAGACACACTGGTATTAGGAAAAGTATGAGGTGATTCAAACATAACTTTCTTTGTAGTCTTTAACTTGTTACCTTTCAGTGCCATGTGCTCATGCCTCTCACTAAACACCAAGATTAAGTGACAGAACCAAGGAAAAGGATTTAAAATTGTGTCATAGTAAAAGTCACCTCAGCAATTAGCAACCCAACTGGCAATAATGTCCTGTAGGACACACACCCTAGTGTGTTGGTAAGTATGATTCAGAAAAGGTGGGAGGTCAGACACATTTGAAAAAAATTGAGTTGAAATTTAACAGGATTTTCCTCTGCAGGACTTCTCAGAACCTTCAATTCTGCAAAAGGTAATTCTCTCTTCTAAGAAAGGGGAACCCTCCTACGCTGTTGGTGGGAATGCAAGCTGGTGCAGCCACTCTGGAAAACAGCATGGAGATTCCTCAGAAAGTTGAAAATAGAGCTACCCTATGACCCAGCAATCACACTACTGGGTATTTACCCTAAAGATACAAATGTAGTGATCCGGAGGGGCACGTGCACCTGAATGTTCATAGCAGCAATGTCCACAATAGCCAAACTATGGAGAGAACCTAAATGTCCATCAACAGATGAATGGATAAAGAAGATGTGGTATATATACACGATGGAATACTATGCAGCCATCAAAAGAGATAAAAATCTTGCCATTTGCGATGACGTGGATGGAACTAGAGGGTATCATGCAGAGCAAAATAAGTCAATCAGAGAAAGACAATTTTCATATGATCTCCCTGATATGAGGAAGTTGAGAAGACAGAGGATCATAGAGGAAGGGAGGGGAAAATGAAACAAGATGAACCCAGAGAGGGAGACAAACCATAATAGACTTAGTCTCAGGAAACAAACTGAGGGTTGCTAGGGGGGAGGGTAGGGGGCATGGGGGGCTGGGGGATGGACACTGGGGAGGGGGTGTGCTGTGGTCAGTGCTGTGAAGTATGTAAGACGGATGAACCACAGACCTGTACCCCTGAAACAAATAATACATTGTACGTTAATTAAAAATAATAAATACGGGACGCCCGGGTGGCTCAGTCAGTTGAGCGGCTGCCTTCGGCTCAGGTCATGATCCCAGCGTCCTGGGATCGAGTCCCACATCGGGCTCCTTGCTCGGCAGGGGGCCTGCTTCTCCCTCAGCCTCTGGCTGCCACTCTGTCTGCCTGTGCTCACTCTCTCGCTCTCTCTGACAAATAAAAAAAAATCTTTAAAAAATAATAAATAAATAAAAGAAGGTCCTACAAGTGATGTTTACCAAACTACTTGAAAAGCAACCCTTCACCACACGGTACCCAGTGGGACAGAGGAAACTGGACCGCAGAATCACAGTAAAGATGTAGAAGTCATCCTGCCTCAGGGGTTCTCAGACTCGAGCACCAGAGGCTTGTTAAACACGGCTGCTGGGCCCACTCCTGGTTTATGACTTAGCAGATGCGGGGCAGGGCCTGAGACTCTTCAATTCTAATAAGTTTCTGGGAATGCTGGACCCCACTCCCAGCACAGCGAGTTAGAAGTAAAACATCGGTATCCCTGTTGCTGACCCCAAACAATCCAAGGTCAAGGTTTTGTTCTTTCAAGTCCTCCCACATCCCAGGTCTAGGAGGCAGGAGTCCTGGAAGAGATCAGATTTGCTTAAAACTGTTGGGTTCCCCCTCTACCTCCAGCAGGAGCACACCAGCTCCTCTGGGTTTGTGGGACAAGGCACAGCTGTGAGCTCTGGACGGATGCTCAAGGAGAAGATTCCATGGCTGAAGGAGCTACACCGCCCCCCAAAGGGACCCCATCTGTGGTCAGCCACCCCCCAGCGGGATGCACCAGCGCAGCCAGAAACATCACTCACGACCAAGGAGGCAACTCGTGTTGGGGCAGCTCTGAACATTTGGAGGTTAGTCCACTGAGCAGCAGTTTATCTCCTAGAAGCTCCCATTACAGACCCTTACAATACTTGGCATTTCGCAGAGCAAAGCTTCTCAGGTCATGAGATGCCTCTTGAAATGAGGCAACAAACCGCCCCACAAACTGATGAACCACGTGATGGCTCAAGCGCCTGCCCCAGCGCCGCCCCCGTCTCCCACAGAACAGACTTGCTCTTTGCCTCAAATGCTCACAGCTCTTTCCCATGACACGGTTTCAGACCACTCTGTCCGTCTAACCTCCCTGCTCTCAACACCACCGGGCTCTTGCGGATCCGCGCTTACATGGGGAGCACACGGCAGAATTAAACAGAGTGAGGAGGGGCACGGCCACCTGCGCGACAGACACTCCTCTCCCTTGTCCAGACGTCCCCCTCCTACCCTGGGAGCCGGAGTCCATCAGGCTGCCTTGAGGTCAGAGAGAGGACTCAAGTCGAGCTGATTCTGGCAGGCAAACCATGGCCTCACGTTCTTGTAAATGAAGAGTTCCTGGAACACAGCCCACCCACCTGCACACATCTCGTGTACAGCGGCTTCTGCCCTGCCACTGCAGAGCCCCGGAGGCGTCCCAGAGAGGAGGAACCTGAAGAACGCTGACTACTTACAGAAAAACGCAGCTGCCCGGCTTGATAGGAGTGCAGTTGCTCACAGGCCCAAGAGGGGGTTAGAGACTGGGCTTCGAGAAATGGGCAGGATCTAAAATAAGATCCCACCAGAAAAGGGCCACCACCACCGCAGCCCCAGGGCACAGCTGCCTTTGGTGGCTCTGCAGCCGCCAGGTGCACCACGCTCCTGAGTCCGTCCTCACTGCTCTGGCTCAGAGCATCAGTGGAGCGTGAGACTGGCCTCGCCCACAGCACGGGCCTCCAGGGGTAGCCACGCACCCCAAACCTGCGCTTCACCACTGAAGAGTGCTGAGCTTTTCCAGGGCCCCATCACACCGCGGGCTCTGACTTCACAGGAGAACACACGCCGTTTTCTTCTCAGATCACAGCGGAGCCTCCTCCCTCAGCCTGGACCGTCCTGGACCGCTGCCATCACCAACCTCCCAACCCCAAGATCTGGACTCTGCCCTCTTGCAGGCACACATTCCTACTTGACCCCACTTCTAGCCTACATGTTTCTGGAGTCCCGGCTGTGCCTCCCACGCAAATTCAACAACGAGATCTTCCCGTCTGCATCTGAGTCGAGGCTACCCCCCTGCAGGGTGCTGGAGAGCGGGGCAAAAAGAGGGAGAAAAGGAAGTCCGGAGAGGAGGGATGGGCCGCAGGACAGAGCTCGCTGCCCCCCACCACATTGGCCTTTTCCTAAACGGAAGCCTCCCCTCCCTGCACTCCTCTGAAGAGGAGCGAACGGGGCACCAGGGTGATAAGAAAACAGACATAACGGCACCGAACCCCAAAACCCACCCGAAGCGCTGGCAGAGCTCCTGCCCAGAAACAGAAGGTGCGCGAGGCCAGTCACGTGGCTGTGGACAAAGCGTCCTCTCTGCACCTGTTTACTTGAAGTAAAACTATGGTTGGGGATTTCTCACATCATAAAAGCCCAAAAATTAAGAAAATGCAGAAAATCACAAAGAAAATAATACTCGTTACCTCCTCATCCAAAGCTTCCCTATTTCCAGTCATTTTGGTTTTCAGTCATTGTCCCCTGTGTTGTGAGCAATTCCAGACTTGACATTTCTTACCGTTGTAAATTTCAATCACTACAAAATAATTAATTTTACAAACGCCCATCAATATTTAACCGATTCCCTCTTGAAGTAACCTTACATGGTTTCCCATCTTTCCCCCTTAGAAATCGTGCTACAATCAGCAGTCCTGGGTGTTGGGCCTCCGAGAAATCTCTGATTTCGTCCCCCTCAGGATAAATCCTTACAAAGAGAGCTCCAGGGGCACCGGCCCGGCTCCGTGCGTAGAACACGTGCCTCCTGACCTCACGGTTGTGGGTTCGAGCCGCACACTGGGTGTAGAGGTTACTTAAAAATAAAATCTAAAAAAAAAAAAAAACTCCCAGTTTTTTTCCGGTGTTCTGTGTTAAGATTTTAGGAAGGTGTTTACAAATTGCCTCTCACCAACGCGCGTGTGAACCTCAGCTTCTGTGAAAGGATTAAGTATCGCCCTCCTTACGCCATAGGGACGCCATAGGGACGTCATAGGGACACCATAGGGACGCCATAGGGACGTCATAGGGACGCCATAGGGACGCCATAAGGACGCCATAGGGACGCCATAGGGACGCCATAGGGACGCTGGGAGAACCCAGAGGCATAGCAGGGGCTGAAACATCTTACAAAGGGAGGCGCACGTGCAGGAGGACCGTTAGTCTCACGTCCCTCTGGGACACTGCCACCTCTTCCGTCCCTCCTACATCACGGGGGCATGAATCTGAAACGTCAGCAGTCAAAAAGTGTAAATAATAGAAAATAAGCTCAAAAGGCAGTCCTGGCAGAATGAAGGCCACGTTCTAGGGTCTTAACCCAACTTAATGCACATCCTGAACTGCCGAGACAGGTTGAAGGCTTGGCCCCGTGCACTGTGCAGAATTCTCTCTGCTGACCCGTTCCTAACGCTCTGTGGCTAACGTGACGCCTGTCGATCTGCAGGGGACACCGCGGGGATGTCCCAGTCGTCCTGCTTGCTGCAGAGGCTGCGCCGGTCTCACGAGGCTGCAACAACCATCAGGAGGTAAAGCCCGAAGAGCAGACGCGCACTCTCCGCCCGAGAGCACGTCTTCCTGCACCCGCCTCTGCCTGGACGATGTCGCTGCCAAGCTGGGCAGTGAGAGGAGGAAAGGAAGAGCCAGAGACTAGACTGGAAAGGGAGGGAGAAGTGGGGACAGCAGGGGAGCGCCCCCGGCGACCCCGAAACGCTCCCCAGCCTCCAGGCCTCAGTGATTTCCCCTGTAAGTGTGAACAAACTACAGCTGGGTCCGGGGTCCTCGGGGACATAAGGGTGGAGCTGAATGACACTGGCACACGGTGGCATCCAATAAGCAGCAGCTCCAACTGTCCCAGAAGTCCCCTCGGAGAGAATACTTAGGTGAGCCACAACCTACTGGCACCATCTCGATTTCCCAAATTTCAGGAACGTGCTGGCAAACTTGCTTTGTGTTGCACATGCTAGGGGACACATCTCTGGGCGCGGTTCTCCAGGGAAACACGTGATGTATTTCCAGTTTTCTAACCCTGCGTTTTTAGCTTTTCCTCGGGGGTTTCCTGCAGCCCGATGACAAAGAACAACATCCGGGGTGCTCTGAGGGAATTTTGTTTCACGTCCTCAGCCCACGGCAGGCGCTCAGCAGAGTGTGTGCATGTGTAAGCTAATAAGTTCTCAAACTCTCACCCCATAAAACCCTTATTTACCCGAAGCTCCCTCCCTCCTTCCTTCTCTCTCTCTCCGATTCTCACAAATTCAGGAAAAAGCTGTATTATCTTTTGCAAGATTCCATTAAAAACGGTTCTTCCGTCCTTGCCATCCATTCTAACTAGCACTAGCCCACCCAGGTTCTTCTTGTTTTGTTCTGAGATAGTAAAACATCTCACAGGCACCAGAAATTCTACCACTTGATGACAAATACTAGAGCCCCAGAATGAAAGAGAAAGAAACACCGTCTCTAAAACATGAAGAGGAGAAGGGACAGAAGGAGAAAAGGAGTTTGAGCGGAGCAGATGTGAGAATAAAGGGCAGTCAGGACACAAGCACACGCTGACGGAAGGGGACAGGATTCTTTCCCGAGACCATCACTCAGTGAGAAAGGAGACACGGGGCGCGCCTCTGAGCAGATCCATGGAGACGAGAAGAGCCAAGACACGGCAGCGGCCTCACGGCGCCCCCCACCACGAGCCTTCCCGTCCCGTGCGTGAGGCCACACGTGGTCTGCAAAGACTCTCACCTGAGTGACACGACTGGAACTAACGGGCCATTTTCCATTTATTTTTCTCAAGTCGAGAGGGTGAACAGTCGGCCAGGCCTGGGGGCCGGCGGGCACGCCGGGTCCGTTTGTCGTCTGGTGGGGAGGACTCCGGGTCTTCTCCTCCTCGGAGCCGTCCGGCAGGACCCCTCCCCAGCGGCCTCACGCCCTGCCCCTCCGTCCACCAAACTGACGGGCAGGGCCTCCCACACGGGCCACCCCACCCTGCAGCTGGCGCAGGCCCCACGTGAGCAGCATGGCCCGGTGGTCCCGGCCAGCGACGGCCAGCGGTCACGTACTGGGGCGCGTGCACACAGAGGTCAGTTTATGCGGCAGGTGGGAGGTGAGCGAGAGCACAGCAGTCCCCGAAGGGCTCTGTCCCCCCGGTTCCTCTAACCCAGGCCCACCCTGCCGCCACAGAACAGGGACACCATCCGAGCAGGCCCGGGGTCAGCGCGCCTCGGACATACCTCAACACGGGCCTCAAGTAAGAAAAGGAGAACACTGCACAGGCAAGTCAGACGCAAGCGCTGTCCCCACAAAGCCCGCAGACAACACGCACGGCGGCCCCAACCCGCACAGACACGGCGGGCGGCGGCGCGGTCCTGGGGCCCCGGGCAGAGCAGGGCTGTCACCGCAGCACTGAACACCCGTCGTTCTTAAATGAAGAGCGAAGTGAAAGAAACCGGTCAGAAAACCGGAAGGGGCAAAAACATACAAAAAGGCCCCTGGATGCTAAGGGTCCCGGGAGAGGGGAGGGAGGGGAAGCGCGAGTCCTTCCAGGCAGGGCACTTCTCAGTGGCTGCGGCTCTGGAGTCCGCGAGGTTCGCCGCACAAAGACGAGCCCTAGTGGGCGCGAACCGAGCGACGACAAGACCAACAGGGAGGCCGACAGCCAGGGGGACGAGCAAACCACCCAGCTGCCCCGGGGACGCGAGAAACCCCGGCGGCGGAGAGCTCGGCCCGGGCTGCTGACTCGGCCACTCTGAACCGCAGAGAAGCCGGTGCTCCAGGGAGAGAAGCTGCTTCCCAAGGGCCGCGCTGACAGTCCCGCCGCCGCGGGCTTCTCCCGCGTCCTGAAATCCAACCGTCGCGGACACAGCTCAGACGCGGGAAACCAAAGCCAGAAGCCCGCCAGCGCCCTCTGCCCTCCAGCCCTCACCGCCCCCGGGGCTCGCTGTCCTCACCGCAGGCTCGCGGCCCTGTCCGGGCGGGCTCCGGCCCACAGCCCCGTCGGGGAGGAGGACGCGCTCGGAGAACGCGGGGCCGCGGGCCACAGCCGGAGCCCACCGGCTCCGGGCCTCCCTGAGGGACAGGACGCGTTCCCACCGCGGGGTCAGACCGGGCTCCCGCCGCCCCCAGCCCCGCAGGAGCCGGAACCGCGTCTGCGGCCACAGAGCCTGACAGGGGAGGTAGGGGAAGCCGGTGTCCTCTCCAGACGGCCGGTGCCCGCACGCAGCTGCCGTTTCCCGGCATTTGCTTCTCCCTCACATAAAATTATTGAAATAATTTGAAAATATTTATGAGAAGAGAACATAAGACAACAAATCTCCCCCATCTGTGTACTTAAAAAGAGAACAGAAACCAAGTTTCTGTAGAATTTCAAGGTGTAAAAGATACGCCATTCTAAAAATTTACCTTCAAAATACACTTTTCAAAAAATTTTTTTATTTATTTATTTGTCAGAGAGAGAGGGAGAGAGAACGAGCGAGCACAGGCAGGCAGAGAGGCAGGCAGAGGCAGAGGGAGAAGCAGGCTCCCTGCCGAGCAAGGAGCCCGACGTGGGACTCGATCCCAGGACACTGGGATCATGACCTGAGCCGAAGGCAGAGGCTTAACCCACTGAGCCACCCAGGCGCCCCTCAAAACATACACTCTCTTAAAAATAAAGAAAAAGAAAGGAAGAGCAGAAAAATACCCCACGAACATACCATTCATGGTTAGCTTCTCCCAAGAAACTACCCCTCCCCCCGCCTGGGCTGCTCCTGCACTGTGGTCTGGGGACCCCTGCGGACCTGCTCGTTTGCCCTGCGGAGTCTGCAGCGGAGCAGAGGGCCCCGGCACACGGGATCACACTTGACCCCAGCATCTGTCAGGGTGGCTTTGCACCAGCGTGAGGGGCGCAGGAGCAGTAGAGCTGGAGTGGAAACCGCAGAGCGTCTCGGAGGGGTGAGTGGGTGTGGGAAGAAAGGCGGTTCCAGCTTTGCAGGGAAGCATTAGCCCCTGCTGCCGCTCTCCCTGCCAGGGAATCAGGGCTCACGGGGACGGCCTGACCCCAGAAAGAACCACTTCGCACTCGACTCCGCTGCTGTCGGCGCCCCCACGGCCCCCACGCCCGGCCCGGCTGTCTTCCCTCCTCAGCTTTCCAGACCACTCGGCGCAACATCTGACGCCTCCCCTCTCCCCCCTACTCACTCTTCAACCCCTTTTCTCCTGCCTTTGTTCATGCACACGCCACTGGGCACCGACCAGACTGTCCTGCTGATTCTCTCCTGCTCGGACGTTAGCATCTCTCCCCCGCACAGCCCTCATCTGTGATGACCCCTAAACGCATTTCCAACTCTTTCAAGAGTCCCGCCGGACGGAGCGAGCGCGTCCCCAGCGGTCCTCGCTGCCCACCTCGCCACGGCCACAGCTCTGCCCGTATCTGCGGCTCCTCTGACAGCCTGTCTCCGGCCTCACGTCCATCCCTACGCTCTCCGGCCCTTGCCTGCACGGCCTCCTAACCAGTCCTGGGCTTTCACCTGTCCACTTCCCTGCCAGCTGTTCTCTCCGGGGCCACAGAAACTTTCTCCAACCCGAAATGAACAGCCCTCCCGTGCAGAGAGCCCTCGGGAGCCCTGCCAGGCCCTTCTGGCCACGCCACGGGGCCCTTCCATTGGACACCGAGGCTACCACCCACTCCCGCCGTCTTCCCCAGCCTGCCCTGCTCTCCAGCGGGTGCGGCTGCCTCCCCCCACCCCGGGGCACACAGAAATCGCAGGCTCTGCAGCGCTCTCCGCCCCGCTGGACCCCAGTCCTGGGTGCAAGATGTCCCCAACCCTCTCCCAGCTCCCAAACGCAGCCACTCCCGTGTCCATAGGACCCGGCTCCCCCTCCTGCTCCTGCCCACGCAGGCATCACATGGCGCCGTGACAAGGGGTGAGGCTGCTCTTCCGTCGGTTCAGAAGAGACTCCCGAGGGCCGGGAGGCCCCCAGCACCGGCAGGGAGCAAGTACATGGTATGGGAACAGGCGTGTGAGCCAGAGCGTGATGGTGGGTGCCACACACGTGCCCTCCGGCCTGTATTTAAGACGTCCAGTGACGAAGGGACACCGTCGCTTGGTGGAAGCTGGTTCAAAGTCTAAAGGCTCTGATTCCTGGGACGTTTGGCCTCCTTGATCTTGGGGCCTCTTGCAATTCTGTTGTCAGAAACAACAGCTCTTCCCTCTGAGTCCCGATGGTCTCTGAGCTTGTGGAGGCGTCTCTCCCCCCACCGTCTGGCTCCCCCTCCCGGGACCCTCACCCACTATTCCCTGCCAGGTTCTCCCAGAGGCACAGCTTCCCCGTACTTCCCAGCACTTCACTGTCCTCGGTGACCCCCGTAAAAGCAGGTCCCCGAACTGGCCATCTGCCCCGAAGGTGGCCTGCACGGCACCGACGAGGACAAGCCCGCCAGCAGCGTGACCTGGACAAGGCGGCCCGTAGGCGTCGCCCACCAGGACCCGACTAACCCGCCCGGCACCTCCCGTTTGGGCCGGTACACACACACTCACCCAGCTTCTCAGGTAGCGTCCGTCGATTCCACCCGCCTGTCTCCTCCATTTGTGCTGCACAGTCGCCACAGTCACGGAGAAAACAGAGCAGGCGGCAACACCTGCTTCGCAGAACACAGCCGGGTCCAGACGACGACCCTCCACTTAACTGCCCCTCCTTTTTCTGGGCATCTCTTCAACGGTCCCTTCTCTCTGCCTCCCTGCCACCGCCGCCCACCTCGTCGTTGCTCTGACTCCCGACTCCGCTCACTGCCCAGTCAGCGGCCGGAATCATCTTTACAAAATGCAGAATCAGGGCGCCTGGGGGCTCAGCTGATTAAGCCTCTGCCTTTGGCTCAGGTCATGACCCCAGGGTCTTGGGATCGAGCCCCGCATTGGAGTCCCTGCTCGGCGGGGAACCTGCTTCTCCCACTGACCTCTCTCCTCTCATGCTCTCTCTCTCTCTCAAATAAATAAATAAAATCATTAAAAAAAATAAAAAATGTGTAACCAACAGAAACAAAAAGACAAAGAAGCAGAGCATGGCCCATTGTCAGAAACTCCCGTTCCCTTCCTCAGCCACCAACCAGCCGGGTCCCGCTGGGCCGAGGCGGCGCGAGGAGACTGTGGAGGAACGGCCGAGACTCTCCGTGGAAAAGCGGGGCCAGAAGCTGCCCCACGGTCCACGACATCAAAGACTTCACCGAGCTTGACAGAGAGGGAGCGTCCAACCACACTCCTCTCGTCCCTCCCAGAACGGAAGTCCGGTGCCCCAGCCGGGACCCGATCCCACGGTCTCGCCCCATGGGCGCCCCTCGGAGCCACGGATGCCGCAGCCGTGGGGGCCGGTGCTCAGCCCCCCGGACTCTCGGTTCCGACCCTGGCGGTTCCTTACAACTCCATGAACCGAATGAGTCACTCACCATCGGGACCCCTCGCCTCCCACCTGTAAACGGTACGTCACAGCCAGTTACAAAATTCCACGGGTCTCTGACTCTCTTGACCCCAGACGAAACCTGCCCTGAACCGACGTGTGCCCTCCACAGCCCAGCACGTGGGAGTCTCCATATGAGCGAAGTATCAGCATCAGGGGAAGACTCTCCGGGGCCAGAGCACGAACCCCCCACCAGCTCCGCACCTTCCAACCGGAGGCCGCAGGTGCTGTCCTCCTGCGGATGGCCAGAGACGCCGGGGCCGCCAAGCACGAGCTGGACTTCAAGTCCAGGTGCAGGTTCCAGCGACACGCGAGCCGTGCACACGGAGTTCTTGCCACATGCGTCACGGGCGCCCCTCTGCGAGGGCAACCACAAGCTTCTCTCTCTCGGAGGTGCTAAGTGTACGAATGTCCATGGAGAGGTTAGAAATCAAACCACATCCCTGAGGAGTAAGAGGAAAGTTGGGGCGTCACAGGCTGAACTGTGTTCCCTAAAACTCACAGGTTGAAGTCCCAATCCCCTCTGGCTTAGAGCATGACCCGATTTGGAAACTGGGTCACTCCAGGGGTAATGTTAGGGTGAACGGGGTCACTAGGGTCACTACCCCAGTGAGACGGTGTTCTTACACAAGGGAAATTTGGACACACACACGGAGAACGCCATGTGGAAAGGAAGGCGGAGACTTGGTGTGACACGTCTACGAGCCAAGGACCGGCGAGATCAGCGCAGGCACCGGAAGGCAGGCGAGAGCCTGGAGAGGTCCCCCTCAGAGCCTCCGCGGGAGCGAGCTGGCCAACACCTTGACCCCGGACCGCCAGCCTCCAGACGAGGAGACGACACAGTCCTCTTGTTTAAACCACTCAGTCTGAGGGGCTGTGTTGCTCCAGCCTTGGGAACCGACACAGATGTAGAAGACAAGGTCACAGGGAGAGAGCTTTCCAGCAAGTTCCACCGCCAGGAAGGAGAGCAACGGGCCACAGGGGACTGAGGACTGGCCCCCACCTGGGAAGAGAGAGGCAGGGTGCGAGCCAAGAGGGAGGTGCCGGGAGAAGGTGAGAGGCTGAGCAAGTTGGAAACAGACATTTGCAGGACTGAGACAAGGACCCAGCTGCCTTGCAAAGGGAGCCCGATGCCTGTCACCTGGGTCTCCTGAAGGACAGCCCTCACTGGACCTCACTGGACGGTGGTAAGCGACGAGCAAGGACTTTAAAGTAAAATGTCAGAATGTCCAGCACAGCCCAAAATCGCAAACCCAAGAGTCCCCGCCAAGGAAGCGGGCAGCCCAGGGACACAGTGGCAGCAGCGGAAGCAGCACCGGGGACAAGAGACTCAGTCCTACGGCGCATTCAAGGAGCCCAGCGCCGGGCCAGACTCCCAGCCTGCTGGCCCTGCTGGCCCCTCCAGACACAGACACTAAACTCCCTCTAGGCCAAGCTCACCTTCCTCCTGCCCCACCGCTGTCTGCGGGTCTCTGTGGAGACGGGAACGGTGTCCTTCCCCCACTCCTCTGCGGGGACCTCACAGGGCTGTCTGTGGCCAGGAAGCAACACTTTCTAGTCTCCTTTCCCCCCGGAGAGGAGCCCTAGCTGTAAGTTCTTGGGGATGTGAATATTAATAGACGCTATGTTTAATTACTATTTAGTATAATTAAATGTATTCTGGGGAATTAAAGATCCTCTTACGCACAGTGAGTACTGATTAGCCCAGAGCACCCCACTCGGGAGGCAGACTGGCCTCCCTCTCCTTCCTAATCCCACACAAATACCTCTGCTGGTCACTCCCTCCCAAACCCAGAGCTCACCTCCGGCCATCCCCACTGTCCAACAGCCAGGGGCCAGGCTCGCAGAAGGCCTCCTGGAGCCAGCGTGGGCTACATCACCCAAACCCGCCATCCCAGTGCCCGGGGTATGAAGCCGTAGGACCCGCATCTCTGCGGCTTAAAAGCCGAGGTTCCTCAGGGCCCGGCCGGCAAACTCCCCTCCTTACATGGCTGCCCGTGGACCCCAGGCTCCACTCAAGCCTCCTGCTCGCATCAGGCTTCCCCGAAGGCCCCTTGTGGAAATAACCGTCCTAGAGTTCCTGAGGAGATCACAGCTTCCCGGAACGTGTGAGTTCCCGACAGACAGACACGCCGTGACTTCTGTGGCACAAGTCTGCAGGGGGCTGCCGTCCGGTACGCCTGGGCCGGCCCCAGGAGGAAGCAGGACCAGCCTGTGAACAAGGTGATGACCGCACGGACCGAAAAGGAAAGCGCCGTGGCTGCACACAGAGCTGATAGCCCGTGGAGAGGAGGACACACGTCCCTGAGACAGACTCGACCGCCCAGATACCCATCGTTCCCCTCCTCAGGGGAAAAGGAGGAAGATCCAGAGTCCTGTGGTTCCTTTGAGTGGCAGCCCTCCCGACCACAGCGGCGCTCACACCGATAAGCGTGTGGGCAGATCAGCGGGAAAAACACTGATTTCAGCTCGTGCCATAAGGCCACCAACCCACCAACAAGCACCAAAAACAAGACCGTTTGAGACGAGAAACCCTAAGCAGTACTGTGGCCAGTGAAGCTCGGGTCGGCACGGAATTTAACGTCCCCAGCCACAGCCGGCCCGGGGCTCTGCAGAAGCTCCCGTGTGGCCGAGAATCACACGCCGCCCTCCCACGGGGAGCTCTGGGGAACAGCCACGGGGCCACGCGCCGTGGCTTCCGCTCTGCCCGCGGCCGTCTCGGGACTCCCTGGGGAGTGCTCCTCCTGACGTCGGTCCTACCGAGTCACCGGGGACTCTCACCAGTGTCACCACGCCCGCTGGCGGCAGCTGCCCCCTGGAGCAGGAATGGGGACGGAGAGAGCTCACACCCCCGACCCGAGTCCGGGAGCCGCGTTCAAAGCCGGGAGCCAGGCCCGGCCCTCACACTCGCAGCGGACGGAGCACGTGGCGGGGAACCCCGCCGAGGCAGCGGGCTGCTGCGGGTGAGCGGAGACCGACGTGTCGCCAACTGCCTCCTGGGGAAAACCGGTCCTGGCGTGAGGCGCGCCGCCTTCGGAGAATTCGGGAAAACGCAAAGCCAATGAGCCATTAACATACCGTCTTAGGAAAAGTAACTAAAGAAATTTGTATCACATGAAACCAGACATCAACACCAGCCTCCCCGCACCACAGAGCCGCCCCGCCGGCCTCGGACCGGAGAAGGTGACCATTACGCAGGAGCACGTCTTAGCTCCTTTCACACGAACATGCACCGACGCACACACGCGTTGGCCCGACGCACACACGCGTTGGCAACTAACGCCGGAGGCAAACGGCGCCATCTGCCTCTCCCCCTTCCAGAATCATCTAGAAGCTCGAACTCACCCTCACAAACCCGGGCCTGAGAAGCCCACGTGCCAGGCCGCTGTTCCCTTACAGGAGCAGGAAAGACAAAGCCAGAGCAGCCCGGTGCGTCCACAGACCCCAGGAACACGCTCACTCAGTCTTAGAACCCGTTCACACGGCATTTAAAGCTACAACGTCGGAAAGAAAAGGGACACGTTCCTCCCCAAACTAGAAGCCCACGTTCGGGAGAGCTCCTAGAAGACGTGCAGGGCCCGAGGGATGCCCCCCAGTGCCCCCGTCCCGGCCCCCCGAGCTGCCGCGCTGATCCGGAAGCCCCAGCTCCAGGGCCGCTGCTCCCCCACGAGACACGCTCCGGCCTCCACGAGGCACCCTGATGTGCTCTCGACAAAGACCCTCAGGAGTCCCCTCCCAGCACAGGGAACTGAGGACACCCACCAGAGACACAAGCAACGGGGGAGCCCTCCTGCTGCCTGCATCCCAGCTCTGTGGAGCCCCGGCTGTGTGGAACCTGGGTGGCCTCTCCGGTCCAGCTGGCAGCCCTGTAGATGGAGAGGCCGCCCCGGGATGCCTGGAGAGGTCCTGCCCATCCCTCAGGTGTCCAGTGCCTGGCACAGGGTCACACTGCCCGCCGTCTGGGCGCCAGAACTCACCGCTGGGCTTTTGAACGGCGGCCTTGCCCGGCCTGCCTCCCTCACGCTCCTGAGAGCTGTCCCCAGCTGACCTGCAGCAGAGGGGCCACTCGGGCCCCCACAAGCCCTTCCCAGGACATGCTTCTCTGCCAAGTCGGCCCTCTCCACCCCGGCCAAAGCTGAGTCACTGCTTAACACCACGGGTTGCCTTCCCAACGTCACGGTCGCTCTCCAACGTGCCCCCAGCTCTCTGAAGACAGGACGTTCTTCATGCGGCGCACAACCGCAGACACGTACCAACAAAGATGTGCTGCGGGGCCGAGAGCAACGCCACCTCCGTCTCCGACCCCACGATCAGGGAGGGAGGGCACACGCTGCAGGCCTCACGCGCAAGGGCTGGCGGAACGAGCATCATTGGCGAGCGGGAACACGGCCCCTCGGAGAGACCGGCCAGGCCCCGACGTCCCTGTGGGATCACCCAAACGATGTCACTGCCCGGCGGGGTCAGGTTCCCACGGGTGCCTTCCCTGTGGCTCTTACTCACGGAACCTGAGGACGTATTTCAGCTCCAAGTTACCCTGTGGCAGACGTCTGGGGGGTCAGGTCATGGCAGGGACGGCTCTTTCCGTGGCACGGGGCTTAATTACTGAAGACGGATGAAGACAGTCGTTAGGCAACCACCAACGCGGAGACAATGAGGTTTTCCATCACTTGATAAAGTGCTTACATAATGCAAAGGGGAAAAGCAGGACACAGATTGTACGTAGAGTATGTCCTCAACCATGTCATCTTTTAACCGTGCATTTTTAGAAAGGAAACAAATACAGTCAACCCTAACATAGCGGCTTGGTATTTGCTTTTCTCTTCTTCATTCTTCGGAGAACGTTCTACATTTTCCACCATGAGCCTCTGTTATTTTTTTTTAAAGATTTTATTTATTTATTTGACAGAGATCACAAGTAGGCGGAGAGGCAGGCAGAGAGAGAGGAGGAAGCAGGCTCCCTGCCGAGCAGAGAGCCCGATGCAGGGCTCGATCCCAGGACCCTGAGACCATGACCTGAGCTGAAGGCAGTGGCTTTAACCCACTGAGCCACCCCGGCACCCCAGCCTCTGTTATTTTTAAATCAGGAAAAATACTTCACACATGAATAACATCAAAGGGCAGCTCCACACCAGGTAAGAGGAACAAGTAAAATTAGATTTAGCTCACACCCAAAAGGTTAGGACATTCTTGTTTTGAAGACTTACTTATTGGAGAGTGAAAGAGAGAGCACAAGAGGGAGAAGCGACTCCCCACTGAGCAGGGAGCCTGACGCAGCTCCATTCTGAGACGCAGGATCAGGACCTGAGCCAAAAGCAGACGCCCAACCCGCGGGGCCCCCCAGGCGCCCCGGTGAGGACATTCTGAAACATCTACACAACCAGCCCCCAGATGAGTTTTGTGGTGGTGGTGGTTGATGTAAGGTCCCAAATTAAACTGCTCTCGTCAATTACAACTATAATCGTAAAATTAGCCATCATCATCATCATCATCCTGACAACACGAAAACGTAAACCCAAATGTCTGAAACGCCTTTTAAGTGAAAAACCTTCACTGCAGCTCAGGGTCCAGGGCTGGGGAAACAGAGGCTTGCTGAACGAAATACAGGAGTTCGGACTGGAGGCTTTGATTGGATTCACGATGTCAGTTTCAAGAAAACGAGCAAATAAGAGAAAAAGTAAATGAGTGACTCTGCTTGGCCGTGTCTCTATTCTGTCCCGGGGCGTGGGAGGCCGCTGGGCGGTCGCCTTGTGACGGACTTCCAGATCCACCGTCAGCGGACACCGAAACTAGAAAGAGACGAGCACACACCGTGGCCATCAGGAACGCGGCGGAG
Source organism: Mellivora capensis (assembly GCA_004024625.1). Classification (NCBI taxonomy): domain Eukaryota; kingdom Metazoa; phylum Chordata; class Mammalia; order Carnivora; family Mustelidae; genus Mellivora; species Mellivora capensis. Next base: position 36,523 of record PISX010013390.1, on the reverse strand, counting down.
GCAGACGGTGCTGTGGCCGGCATGTCATGTCCTCCCAAGAGTCCTCTGTTGAACCAGCACCCACGCTTCAGGTCACGGTGCCAGAAGGGGGGGCCTGCGGGAGGGGACTGGACCAAGAGGGGTGGAAGCACACGATGGAATCAGTGCCCTTGTAAGAGCATGAGACCAGACCCGGCCTCCCCTCTCTGCCCAGTGAGCACACCCCGTGGCAGCTTCTACAAGCCGGGAAGACACTCACCAGACACCCAGTCTGTGGCCACCTTGATCCCGGACCTCACAGTGCCCAGAGCGGTGAGAAATCAATGTCTGCTGTTTAAGCCTCCAAGTCTGCGGTATTTTTGCTACAAAGACCAAACGCACTAAGACAGAGGCTCCGTGAAGTTAAGACCATTTGGAAGGCGTTGAGTAGAGAGACCACTTACGAGGCGGTGTGGAGGGTGTTAGGGACCGCACAGACCACAGGGACTTCCAGGCTGGTGGGAAACGAGCTTTTCTGGGGCCCTCGAAGATGGAGGAATGAGCACACCACGAGACCCCACGGGGGCACTGAGCTGGAGCCCGAGGAGAGGGCCCGCCAGGGATGTCGCCACTGGGAGGGAGCCAGAGCAAGAAGCCTCCGACGTCCTTCCTCCTCCTCGTGCCTGCTGGGCTCCCACGGCCAGCAGACCCGGGCACAGAAGCAAGCCAGTGGCCACAGGACACAGAGAAGTGCTGCAAGCGTGAGCAGAGCAAGGAAGGACGGACAGTGCCCCTGGGGGACAGATGGAGGCCACGAGGCCACGTCCCACCTACCAACGAAGCAACCAGCGGCTCTGGGCTCTTCTGCCAGACTGTCACACAGAAATCGGACTTATCGGACGGTCTGACAGCATCACTGGTTTCCCGGCCGGAACTGTCAGCTCGTTTCTTATTTAGCTGATACGTGACTGTCTCCTCGTTCTTATTTACAAATGTTCCTTTCCTTGTAGCACCTGCGCGTCTCACCTTGACCTCGCACACTTTGTTGCTTCAAGTTCTAGCAGCAGAATCGCTTTCTCAAAATGCTGAAGAGTCGTCATTTTAGAGCAAGAGAAAATTGTGGCTTTGCTCCAGATTTATTTCTTCCAGCTTTGGAAGCAAAACTCTGGCTTCCCAGGCTGAAGGAGTGAAACTGCACAGCGACTCCGCGCGCTCCTGCCGCGGGGAGGAAGCGGACTTGGACCTCGGCTGCGCAGCCAGGGCAGCGCCAGGACCACTGGCAGGTTTCCAGGGAGCTCGTGGAAGCTGCTTCTTTTCACGCCTCACAAAGCACACACCCGGGGCTGGGGACCGCATCTCGTTCTGAAACTTTTCAAGGCTCTTCTTTCGTTTACCAAGTGAGTGATGAGCACAATCACAACATTTACTGTCCGTAGTCTCGCTCACAGCCGCTGGCGCAAGTCGCTCTGTGGAAAGACGTTAATGGCCCGGCGCAGACCTGTGCCTGATTGTTTCCTGCGTTCGCATCACTAACCAGGGTGCACCTGCGAGGCTCCGGAGAAGAACGACGCTCCGTATTTCATGATTCCAACACCCTCCAGGCGTCCGGCGTAACCCACCGTATCTGCTTCCGTTAGCGGACGGGATGGACCCACGCGCGGCGTCGCGGGCTCCGCAGTGCAGACGAGCCTCACCATTCCCCAAGCAGGGAGGACAGAGGCCGGCGTCCTACCTCCGCAACAGGCCGCGCCTAGCCGGCTGCTGTCCTGCACCCCTTCTCGACGTGCCTGTGTCCACTGCGTGGTCCAGAAAGGAGGACGCGGAGAGAAAAGGCACGAGCTGGGCCTGCTGACGTTTGCTGACCACTGACCACGTGCTGAGCCCCGCGCTCGGCGCTCAACAGCCTCGCCACAAAGGAAACAACAGTCACGTGAAATCGGCGTCTTACTCCCATTTTACAGATGAGCAAACAGATTCGAAGCAACTCACCCAACTCACACCACTGGCCGGCCAGGCGGCCCGACCCCTGCTGTCTTCCTCCCAAGCCTGGGCCTGGTCACCTGCTGGAGGGGAAGGAACCTCAGACACAGCTTGGAGATAATCACCTCTTTCTCTCTCAAAGTTCTTGACGCAACTAAATTACAGATTCAAAAATGTTTCGGGGAAAATGAGGCTCTGCGCGTTCGCTATAATTTTCCACGGTTAGAAACTGCAAAGCACCACACTGGTAATGAACAACTGGCACATTTCCCCACAAACTATTTCTCCAAATCTCATCTAAAAATACGACTATGGATTCAAATGAGCCAGAGAATCTTTTAAGATTTACATTCAAACGCACTAAGGTGTGGATCTACTATTTATCTTACGCACATTTTAAGTACCTTTCACTGCAAATAATAGTGGCTTCGGTTACGTGCATTTAATTAACGTAGATTCACCCTGCAGATCGCCAGGGCTGGTGCTGCTTGCCTTTTAAACAGCCTTGGGGTTGACCCTTCAAAAGTAAGCACTTCATTCCCACGGATAAAGAGCTGGGAGCAGCTGGAACACGGAGCCCGACCCGATCCGGTCCCCCCATGGTCTGCCCACGGCCTCCCCACGTCTCCGCCCCACCTTGAGCCCTACAGCCTGCGCCCCGACCGCGATCCACCTCCAAGCAGAGCAAAGAAGGCATCTCTGGGTGCGCCCTCCCGCGAAGGGCGAGGGTGAGCGGACGGACAGCTCGAGGAGAGAACGGCGCCGTCTCTGCGCAGGAGAATCCCCACCTGTTTGCGCAGAGCCCACCTCTGTCTGCCTCAGATACCTGGGAACTAACTGCTGAGCCCTCGCCAGCTTGGTGAGCCTCCAGACCTCAGTCTGCGGCTGGGACCACGCCCAGGCACAGCCGCGGGGCGCTGGCCTCCCTCACAGCCTGACAACGCTCAGGGGCCCGGGCCGCACCTTCTCCCCCAGCCCCTGCCGGGCGCCTGCCCCCTGCCTCTCCGCCTCCTGCACCTCCTCCCCCGCCCAGGGCCCGGCCCCCGCCCCCCACCTCTCCGCCTCCTCACCGCTCCCTCTCCCTCGGGCTGCAGGTGCAGCGTCTCCGCCGCCCCCCCTGCGGAGGGCCTCCTGCCCCCCAACCGCTGCCCCCCTCCCCCCTCTGCACACACCCTCGGTCATCCAGGGAGGAGGGGCTGGCGTCGCGGTGAGGCAGGACTTCTGAGAAGAGCGTCCCTCCTCCCCACGCCCCGCCACGCACACCCTCGGGGGGCTTTGGCAAGCGGGGTGCTGGGGGCACTGGGGGCCTTCACCACCCCTCACCGGGGACCGAAGCAGCCCACGAGCCCTGGGACTTCAGGGCGGGGACGCGGCCGTTCCTGCCTCCCGGTGGACACAGCACTCACACACCCACCACCGCTGGCACCTCGTCCCCCCTCAACACCTCAGGAGCCTTCCCTGAAGTCGGGAAGAACTGTTCTGTGCCTCCCTCTAGGGTCACAGCCTCAGTTCTGGTCACCTGATGGCTGGTGACAAGACGCGCCTGGACCCAGTATTACCGTCCCAGTCCCGAAGTGCTTCCCACGAGTGACCTTATCTAACCCTCACGAGCCCCTGCAAGACAGAAGCCTCGCTGTGCGGTGAGGCCGCCCAGGCCGTGAGCGGGGAAGGGTCTGTGTGCGGCTGCACAGCCAGCAGCGGGCTGGGGTCCCCGCGCGGGTCTGAGACCGGGCCTGCGGCCACAGAACACCTCAGGGAAGAAGCCTGTCACAGCGCCTGGCACTCGGGGTCCTTCACAAATCAGCTTCAGTAACTTTCGGGCCAAGCATGTCCCAGGGACACTCCTTGGCTTCTCCCGGCCCCGCGCTCTCTGGCGGGCGTGGGGCCTGAGCGGCCTCTGCTACTCCGAGGACTCCGGGTCGCGGCGGGACCCGCTGGGGCCAACCTGCCCAGAAGCCCCGCAGACGCGCCTCGTCGTCTAGCACCAAAGCCCAAATGGCAGCGAACGGAGTCATCCCGCCGGACACCGGCCAGTCCCGCGCCGGCACAGCAGCCCCGGGGCCGGCCGGCCTCCCTCTGGGACCGCCCTGGCCCGGGCTCAAGGGCGCTTCTCGGGACAGGCGCTGGGCCCCAGGCGAGTGGGCCACGCGTGGAGCTCGTCGGGACGGGAAACCGGCTCCGGCTCCCAGGCGTGAGTTCTCCGATCCCGTTCGTCAGCTCACGGCAATTCCGGCTACAATTCTACGGAGTCACGAACAGCGGTGGATTCTTTTAAGGCTCAGCTACGTGAGCCGAAGGGAATCAAAATACTCGCTAGAGCTCCCCACAACTGAGAAGCCAAAAAGGCCGCAACGCTCGGCAAAGGAGAGCGCTAGAGTGCGGAGGGGCCTCCGACTTCAGGGAAACTCGACCGAGGCAGGACTCCCCGACCGCCAAGCCGAACCGCCAAGCCGAACCCAAGCCGCGCTCCTGTGCAGGACGCCGGGCGCAGGGCCCGACACCGCCCAGGGCCGCCGGTCGCTACGAAGAGAACAGTCTGGCCCAGCCCGGCTCGCGGACACGCTCCGGTCCCAGAGTCCCTGCGGAAGCCACCGCCCCGCGTGCTGAAGACTGACATTCACTCGTACCCCGGAGAAAGGAGGCCAAAACACGAAAACATGTCGATCTGGCTTTACTTACATTCTTCAAAATAAAACATTTTCTAGATTTTTCCTCATTTCCCAAACCAGCGCCCTTTGTATTTCTCACCGTTGTCTCTCTCTTATCCGGGGACATCACAGAGCTCCGCACACACCAGCGGGGCACACGGTCTCACCGCTCTGCTGTGTGTCACCGAGGCCGAGGGTGAACCGAAGCCCAGGCAGGGGCCTGCCGGCGGCCGCTCTCACCCAGCTGACCGGGAAGGCCAGCGCTCCACCTGCCGCGCCCCAGCGCCGTGCTCGGCCCGACGACCTCCGGCCGGGGGAAATCCTGCTACCTTGTTTCTCTTCTTCTAGTAATTTTGTTCTCGGATGGTCAAATGTTAATGATGAAAAACTTCAAAATTAAGTTTTATATAATTTAATACATGCTGATATCAAATCTGTGCTTTTCGGTTCTATTCATGAGGAAGGGCTCCTGTTCCATTTACCACGGTTTTGTTGTGGAATTCTAGAAGTCTCTACAGAAAGAAGAGCCAGACCATTGTTGAAAATTAAAACTTAGGGACTCTTGGGGCGCCTGGGTGGCTAGTGGGTTAAAGCCTCTGCCTCCGGCTCAGGTCATGATCCCAGGGTCCTGGGATCGAGCCCCACATCGGGCTCTCTGCTCCGCGGGGAGCCTGCTTCTTCCTCTCTCTCTGCCTGCCTCTCTGCCTACTTGTGGTCTCTGCCTGTCAAGGAAATAATTAAAATCTTAAAAAAAAAAAAAAAAAAAACACCTTAAGGACTCTTAACCATAGGAAACCAGCTGAGGGTTCCTGGAGGGGAGGGAGGTGGGGGCTGGGGTCACTGGCGGACGGGCATGAAGGAGGGCAGGTGATGTCATGAGCTCTGGGTGTACAACTGATGAGTCACTGGCCTCTGCCTCTGAAAGCAATAATACATTATACGTTAATTAATTGAATTTAAATTAAAAAAAATAAGTGGTCTGTTAAATCCATGCACTTTTCAAACAAGGAAAGGGAGACCCAGTCTCACTTTTCTAGCTGAGGCCCCCGACTGACGCTTCCTCGTTGGCCGTGGTCGCCAGGCACAGCCCTCCCACCCCACATCCGTGGGGCCACTGGGGAAAGCGCGTGAAGAAATGGACGGTGAGAGCGAGGGGAAGGCTGTCCCCAGCTCAGTGGCCCCCACCTCGCCACGTCTCTCCTCACCGGTTTGGTAACAAAAGACCCTTGAGAAGGTCCGGCACGCGACATACGGCACAATTTTTTTGATTGTTATTTCCCTGTTTATGGTCATTGAAAACACCCTGAGATGTAATGAAAAAACAGGATCAAGGGTGTGAGACATGCGGATGTAAACATGAGCCTACATCAAGGGCTACGCTGTCCAAACCACATTTTATCTGTGCATGAGGCCCGAGAGCACATGCCGCGAGCGCCAGCAAGTAGTTAATACAAATACTCAGAGCCCTGCTCACAGGCCGCACCAAGCCCCACTCGGGGTGCCCAGTGCGCGGTAGAGGGAGGGACAAAGCCTTCATGTATTGGATCTGTAGGTGACCTCGGCGAGTTCATCAGAGGAAAGCACTGGGATACTCCCCAGAGGAAGTCTTTGATGTCCTTTAGCCAATCCTTAACTTGAAGAGCCAGTTTTACTTCCTACCTAATAACTTACCCATCCTTCGCCAAAAGCACAATCAAGTGTGCGACCGTCCGAGGCAGGGCTGACTGATCTGGACCCTCCCCGACGGCCTCCGAATGTCCCTAGGAGAGGAGCACAGCCCTCACCCACCAGGTGCTCAGGGCTGCACACCAGAACCCATGATTACTCAACTCAGTGCTCGCCTTTCCCAGAAGGCGCTCCGAGGTCCCAGACCCCAGAGCAGGGTCCGGCCTGAGGCGCACGGTCTTCCTCAGGCGGGAATGCAGGCAGGGGTAGACCAGAGGGTCTGCTATGAACCCGGCGCGGAAAGAGCGAGCTGCACAGATTTCACGGTGGAGCTCCCCACTCCCCCAGAACAAGAAGCCCGGCCGAGGGACGCCCTGCTGCCGCCACAGCCCATCCGGACTCGCAGAGCCCCCCACGTCTCCCGTGAGGCCTGGTTTGCCCCTGGTCAGAAAGCCCATCTCCACAACCGCGGGGCCGTTGCCAACCACCACTGGAGCCAGGAGCTCTCTCATTCTCTGGTTAGCTCTGCTTGGCAGTGATGGGTCCCCGTTTCAAGGTTTTACTTAATCTTTTTAAATTTGTCTTACCACCAACCCTTTAAAGAATTAAACAGGGGGCAACTCGGTGGGTTAAGCCTCTGCCTTCAGCTCAGGTGGTGATCCCAGGGTCCTGGGATCGAGCCCAGCATCGGGCTCCCTGCTCAGTGGGGAGTCTGCTTCTCCCTCTTCCCCTGCCCCGCCCCCTGCTTGTGTGCGAGCTCTTTCTATCAAATAAATAAATAAGATTTTTTAAAAATAAAGAATTAAACAGGGATAGTTTAACCTCCCAAATCTCAGTACTTAACTCCCTATCCAGCTGAGTAAACCACAGAACAACTAGACAAGTAAAAACATGTAAAAAAAAACCACGAAGTCGGCTGGCTTTCTGGGGAACTGCCGTTTTGCTTCCCACCTGGCTTCTGTCACACGCACCACCAAGAGGCCCCTCCAGGGCAGGGACAACCAGGTGACGCGTGTGGTTCCCCATCAGCCCGTCCAAGCTCACGCCACCACATCTGCGTCAACACTCAGCTGGAGCCAGGGCTGGTCCAAAAAGGGGGGCACAGCCGCTGGCTAATCCTAGGTCCGTTTTTGACCAAACACTTCATCTACTCCCCAGTAATTTGTCGGAATATGCGTAAACTCCAGTAAGATTTCTCATCCCCTACAAAAACCGTACGTTCGAGTAAAACTTCATGGTGTCATTTCTTTCTCATCTCTACACCCTTCCCAGGATGGACAGGGTGACTCTTCCATCCCAGACCGGCACCTGTGGGGCCGTCCAAATACCGTCCGGGGACCTGCTCACTGACCCTCCGTGCCAGGGAACGCAGAGCTGCAGCTACGTGAGGCCCCGGAGTGGGGGAGAAGAGGCCCACGAGGGAGGAGCGGCCAGCAAACTCTCCGCTGCTCCAGAACCACTGAGCGCTGGCCTCTCGTCGCGCTCCTTCTTCCTTTGAGACTGTCAGATGTCACAGGACGTAACTTAGCAGGAACTTCCTGCAGGGGCTCCAGACCAGACTTGGCGAGACGCCCACAGACGCCCAAGCCAGGTGAGCTGGGACCCGCCGGACAAAGGAGCAGGACTTTGGGGCTGGACCTTGCCATCCACACCCTCACTGTGGGGAACATTCGCCCTTCCTTGTGCGGCTGGACGTTCTTGTCGCATGGAGGGCTCGGTTCTGACCTGAGGCCGATTCAGTGAATTCTTCCTCACGGACTCAAAGGTTATTCCCGTGTCCAGGGGCGCGGACTTTGCCCAAACAGCGGTGCACGTCCAGTGTCTTCGCAACGCTTCCTCGGACCAGCCCGCAAAACCACGCAGTGTGCTGAGGTGGGCTTTCTGTTTTTTGCTTTGGCTACCGGGAAGATCAGACATCAAGACGCACCGTGTCCCCACCGTCAGGAGAGCGTTTCCGTGGTCACTGAAGCGCCCGCACTCCAGGCCTTGGCCAGAACGTGCAATCGTGAGCAGCCGGCAGCTGAGCTCTGGACCACCGGCCTGCTGACAGCGGTCCTTCGGATCACGGACTAGGTCCGGTCTCCAACCTGCTCTCCATTACTTCTTGACTCTTCCCTGCCTTATAGGCCCCGCGGTCCCTTTCCTTATGAGGAAACGGAGACTCATAAAGCTAGCTTAAAAGGGGGCATGTGAACCACATCCTCCAGGAGGAATCCCAGGTCCTACCCTAACACCCCGCAGACCGCCAGCCTGGGAGAGTCCCTCTAACCGTGGACAGCAACGCGGCTGGAGACTATCACCCAACCTGCCTCGTGTTTTACGGCTTTCAGATGGCAAAGAAGCATGCAGACAAGGAAGGAAGGATCTGGACACTGGCTGTGTCCCTCTGGGAGAAAGAAAGAAGGGGTCATGGTCATCTAATTCACCCTCTTGGGTGAAAGGTAGGGAGGACTTGGCTTCAGTTCAGAGTGAGACTTCGGGCATTCTGAGATTTCCACCTGCCCCAGGAGGTCCCTTTAGCATGAACTCCGAGCACAGACTCCGACCCTGTAAGAAATCATTGCTGGCAACACACAAATGCCTGGCAGGTGACTCCAGCTGCCTCCCACGTGTCACTCTCTGCAAGCAGCGATCACGGGACAGACCCAGCCTCCACCCCTGAGAAATAATAAATGCATCATCTCCACGGGACTTAGAAGGCCAACTGGAGAGGAAAGCAACTGCACGGACACTGACCCTGGATAGAAACCCCAGCCAGTGGCCCTACCCGGAGGCCCAGCTGCCCTCTATGCCAGCCGCCAGCAGGCAGGAGGGCTCACGTGTGTGGTCTGAGGCTGGGGTCACCATCGTGACACAATGACACAACCAGACCCAGGGCGGTGTCTGCAGTGGGTTACCGGCGGGGCAGGAAGGTAGACCAGGTGTCTCCAGTGCCCTCACCCACAGGTGACAGAATGCAGAGCACGTGTGGGAGGGCACACAGCTAAGCGGCCCCCAGAAACTCATGGTGCTACCCTCATGCTTGCTTTTCCCATCTGCAGACCCCATAGTCCCTGTCCCCAAAGGCGTCTTCCTTTTATACCCCGCACACTAGCACAGGAGTCAATCCCATGATATTTAGTTCTGTGCAGAGAAGTCAACTTCCTTTCCATTGCTTGATGAATTATTGTTTCCTCTTCTCGGAGATCAGCAGCCCTTAGAATCACTCCTGCAATCTTCTAGTAGGCCAGGCAGACAGCTGGTTCGTGTAGGGGATACGAGGACCCTTTAATGAAGGGTCCCCCCAGGAAAGCTGAGTTCGCGGCTGTACGCCAACATTCCCCGTGTGGCTTCTGAAGCCGCCTCCCGCGCCTCACCCGGCACTGCTTCACCCGCACACTCGGTAGACCTTTCGTAAGGACTCTCCAAGACTCGTCAAGATCCCCTGGAAAAGCCAAGACTCCTAGACATGACCTTGCCCACCCAGAACATACGCCCGCCCACCGACAGCACCAGGAGCCCAGGAGAGGGAGAGAAGCCCAGCAAGGAGGTGGCATGAACCCAGATGCCCCAGGACCTCTCCAACTCCCGGACCAAGAATAGGCGTCGCTGCCCTGGCCACCACCTAGGAGGCAACAGGAGTGAAGGGGCTGAACCAGGAGGGGAAGCTTAGAGACTGTACAAGGCACGAACGAAACTCAGCAAACACCCGCACCTGAGGTCCATACTAAGAGCATCTTCCAGGAAAAGCCTTGCAGGACCCTCTGTCCTAACTCTCCTCAAGGCAGCGAAGCCTCCTTCCCTCAGAGAAGGACCAGCCCTCTGCCACAGAGCCGCCTCCGATGTGGGGTGCACCAGGAAGCTGGTGCCCAGGAGAGAGGCCTGGGCACGGAGTCTAAGGCTGACCTGTATGTTCTCTTCGTCCAGCGCAAGGACAGGCGGGCAGAACAAGACCTGGGATACCACAGGAGAGAAGGGAACACTGGGTAAATACTGTTCGCATGAATGATTCAGGCTTTTTTTAATGAAAGACAGAATCTTATTTCTGGAACCAGAGCTGACATGAACCTCCCACAGTGAGTCACAGCGGGGAGATTTCTCCCACCACAGTTTGGCAGCGAGTGAACTCCCTGACGTCAACTGAAGACCCGTCCCGCTCAGCCGAGAGGGCAGCCCGACCCGGTGCCCAGCTGGCACGGAGCAGAGGAGGGAGCTGCGCCGACCCGTGCCTGCCTCAGTGTGACCTCTGTCTCCTCAGTATCCGGGCAACAGCAGCCAGCACCTATCCTGGACATCCCTGCCCAGGCCTCGCCCCTGCTGAAGAGCCTATGGAGTGGGTGTTCTCGTCCCTGCATAAAAATCTATTTCTGGGGCGCCTGGGTGGCTCGGTGGGTTAAGCATCTGCCTTCGGCTCAGGTCATGATCTCAGGGTCCTGGGATCGAGCCCCCAGGGAGCCTGCTTCTCCCTCCACCTGCCACTCCCCTAGCTTGTGCACGCTCTCTCTCCCTGTCAAATACACAAAACCTTTAAAAAAATCTATTTTTAAGGCATGTGTGCACTAGGAAGGCAGAAACACAAAACGGAACACTTGCCCCTCCTCCTCCGGGAGATTCTCTCTGTGGATCCAGTTCCTCTGTAAATAATGCAAGGGCAGTAGATTCACGAAAGGCCAACAGATCTGTAAGACTCCAAGGGAAGGAAACTCAGAGGCACAAAATATGGGCCTGGCCTCAGTTACGACGACAGCACGGAACCAAATCTAAGACCAGCAAGGGCCGGGCACTGGGGATGGGGCCAGGCACTGGGGATGGGGCCGAGGCGGCCACTCCAGCTCTGGTCCCCACGGTCACGCCCCCAGCCCAGGGCGCCGGCTGCGCCAGAAGTTCGGGTGCTACTCATCCAAACAGCCTCGGAGCTCCCCGTCTATCTAAGGGTCTGATGAGGCCACGGGCGTAAGGCTGTGATTAGAAGTGAGCAAGACAGGGTGCTGGGGGGACAATCGGTTGAGCTTCTCACTCTTGGTTTTGGCTCAGGTTGTGAAATCAGGGCCCTAATCTCAGGGTTGTGAGATCGAGCCCCATGTCGGGCCCCATGCTCAGCGGAATCTGCTTGCGATTCCCTGCTGTTTGTGCATGCACGCCTGCTCTCCCTCTCATAAATTTTAAAAATAAATACATAAATAAAGCACCTGCTCACGTCCCTCAGCTCCAGGAGGCTGACTCATCACACTCCCCGCTCCTGCCACTCCGCACCACAGACCCCGAGAGGCCCCCCGCCCCCTCAGCCCCGCTGCTGAGGCTCCACGGGCGGCGGGAGGTGGGACAGCGGTACCAGCACCGACGTCGGCCCTGGGCAGACCTGGACTGAGTCCCAGCTGTGCTGGTGTGTTTCCACATCTGTGCAAATGAATTTATTGTGAAAATAAAAAAGAAAATGCCTGTAGAGTTTTTAAAATTGCAATTAGTTACAGTTATTGTGTAGATTGTAAAGTATTTCTACAACTTGCCCTTAACTGAGTAGCTGGGTTGGTTGGACTCTGTGCTTGTTTTGAGAGATTTAGCCCTTTGGGGGGCCCTGGATGGCAGAGCCGGGTAAGCACCTGACGCTTGGTCCAACTCAGGTCCCGGCGAGCTCAGGGTCATGAGACCGAGTCCTGCGTCAGCACAGCAGATTTCGGAGTCTCTCCCTCTCCCACTCGTGTGTACACACACACTCTCTCTCAAGTAAACAAATAAATCTTTGAGAGAGAGAGAGAGAGAGATTTAATCCTTTCTCTTAATTCTAACCTGATGGCACGGGGGGCTGACTCAAGCCAGAACTGAGAGCCTAACGCTCTGCGGTCCTTCCAACTCGGGTCCAGAGGGAAGGCCTCCCTGACCAACGGGGAAGGCTGGGATTTCCCTCCCCTGCCCGCCCTCACTCCGGGAGCTCCAACACGCCAGCTCCACGGCGAAGGCTGAGAGCCAGCGGATTCTAGGATCACCTCCCACTCACAGGCCTTCCTCTGGAGCCCTCCTTGTCCCCAAGGCCCTCGGCGCTGCAGCCAGACCCCGGCGTGCCAAGTACTCCAAGCGAGCGCCGCGGCTGCTGGGGAAACTCCTGATGAAAACCGGACACAGCATCTCTGAATATGGGCTGTTTCTGAGCCTGAAGGGAAGCCCGCCCCTTACCTTAACAAACACCCCCTCTACCGCGGAAATGAAATCCCAGGTAATCCACGATCATGCCGCAGAGTAAGAAAAGTCAGTCTCAGCCAGAGATCCCTGCCCGCCCCCACACTGAGCCCTCAGGACACAAAAATCAGAATCTGCCTCAATAAAAGTTGAACAGAGTAAAAGAGAACTTGGAGGGGGGGGGTTGATAGAAGTCAGTGTAAGAGCCCCTCACTCCAGAGCAACTGAAACCAGGAGACCACAGGAAAGCCTGGCGAGCAGAGGCTACCCCCAAGCTGGGAGGGGCGACTTTAGGACAGACGAGACGCAGAACAGTAAAATCCAGCGGGGGCAGGGGAACCGGGCTTCTTGAGGGTAGGGGCTGCCTCTGCTGCCGTTGGTGTCCAAATGCCCAGCCAAGCCCGGAGCGCAGGAGTGGGTCCACAGACATGGGTCTTTCAAAGATGATTCAGTTTTCTCTTCCTTGTTTTTATTCTCTCCCAAAGAACTCAGGATGGGGTGTGAGGCTGCATCCTTCCCTGGAAGGCAGAACCCTTTGGCCCTGCTTCCCCCTCCGCGCGCCTCTTCTGGCTCTGTGGGGAGCACCAGGGACCACCCGCCCTGCGGACCGGTGCGGGCATCCCGGGACCCGGCAAGCTGTGCCATCAGGCAAGTCACGTCAAAGAAGCCAACGGGGCGGGGCCACTTCTCCCACGTGTTCTGTGGATGAGAACCTCATCAGTTTGTTCCCTCGGTGAGGGACTAGCCGCCCACCTCACCCCCACCCCCACCGCCACCCCAGCCTCACGACCGTCCCCCTGGCCAACCCCTCTGAAGTAACTCCTATGGGACGGCCACCCTCAGCCCGGCGCCAATGCCGCACTTCTGGACTTGGGGCTGGCATGTGTGATCCCCTTGAACCGAGACACCCCATCCAGCCTGGCACCTGCCCCGCAGATGCTGATGCCCAAGGGCCCAGCCTTCCAGCCACGGCCTTTGCTTTGGGGACTGCCCCAGGGCGCATGTGAGCTGCAGGCCGCCATCCAGTGGGTCCCAGAGACCAGGCTCGGCACAGGCGCCCTGAGGGCCGTCTCCCCTGATGTTTCAGGCACCAAAAATAAGTAGGTGGGTCTGACCAAGGGTCTGACCAAGCAGAGCCGCCCAAAAAAGCCCCGGAGGCAGGGGGAGCCCTGTCCACAGTCCCGCAGGCAGGAGCAGGCCCTTCTCCCTCGGGCGGGTCCAGCGCGGTTCTCCACCCTCTCACACCGCAGGACCAGACGAGAAGAAAGCAATTCTGGAACCCTACGACGGGGTCGCAGCTTTCAGGGGCAGAAGGCTTCCACCCATAGTCGAAGACACCAGGCCCAGGAGACGGACGAGGACACCCCCTCCCGCACCGCTCACCCACCTTCCGTCAGGCGGGCGTCTCCCGACGGTCGTCACCCTGTCTTCACGTGGGGAAGCTCATGCTGAGATCAGTCAACAGATCGGAGCAGCCCAGGGTAGCCGCCCCCGGCCCCTGATGCCACCCCCGGGCCCAGCGGGCGGAGGTCCCTGAGCGCTGAGGCTCCGGCTCCCCCAGAACCCTCCACGAGAGCAGCTCTAGTTCTGAGAGAAGATTTTTCTCTCACGGTTTCTTTGTTCTTCATTAACCCATTTGCAAAGAAATGTTATACATTCTACATTAAAAACTAATTTTTAGAGGCGCCTGGATGGCACAGTCGGCTAAGCATCTGCTCAGGTCACGACCCCGGGGGCCTGGGATCGAGCCCCGCGTCGGGCTTCGGGCGCAGCACAGAGCCTGCGTCCCCCCTGCCTGCCGCTCCCTGCCTTGTGCGCGCGCGCGCTCTCTCTCTCTAATAAATAGACAAGAAACTCTTTAAAAACCTCATTTTTATTGTTCTCATTACACAGTGTCTTCTTAAAATAATGAGAAGTGGGAGCCCCTGGCTGGCCCCGTTGGTAGGGCACTGCAGCTCTTAATTTCAGGGTCATGAGTTCGAACCCTACATTGGGGGTAGAGTTTACTTAAAATAAATAAAGAATCTGAATAAATAACAAAAATAAGAAAGAAAAAGGAAAAACAAAACACACCCCAAGTCCAGCTCTGTATAGATACATACAACACCGTGACCGTATATAATCTTTTTAGCCCAGAATTGGGTCAGAAGTATTTTTCTGAGACCTGATGTGTTCCCTCTCCAGAATTACATAATCCCAGCACTCAGGCCACGACACGGCACAGAGGACCCCGCGATGTAGGCATTTCCACTTACGTACCGACTCCCTTACTGAACACTCATTTCCAGTGAAAAGAATGACTGTTCCAGCATATGAAGGAAAGCAAACAACTGTACAGCACATAGCACGGAAAGGAGAAAAGTCTCGTGGGCTTCGCGCCTACTGGAAATCATTTTAGGAATGTGGCCCAGCACGGAAGTGGGGGAATGCTGGCCCTCCTCGACATGCTCCGTCAGGCCCGCGCCACCAAGACCTCCCTCAGCACCCACACCAGGCTCCGGTCAGCCCCCATCCCCGTGCTCTCCTCCCACTTGGGAACGTCAACAGAGAATCAGTACGGGCCGACTAACCCCCAGCTATGATGCTGGGTCCCCAGAACTCCACAGGCCTGGGAGTAAAGACAGGGATACGTTATAAAGCTAAATTCTCCTTCTGCTTTCTTTCCACTTACATGTTTTAATTTTTTATTGTGTTAAAGAGCAAAACACATAAAACTTTCCATCTTAACCATTTTTAAACGTAGAGCTAGTTCGGCTGTGACAACTACTCACGCGTTGTTGTGTGACACACCTCCAGAACCTTTTCATCCTGCAGACAGGAAACTGGGCCCCATTAAACACTAACGCCCCATCCCCTTGTTTAGCTCCCGGTGCCCACCCTCTACTGTGTCTCCAGAATCCGACAACTCCAGCGACCCCATAATAAGTAGAATCATATCATATTTATCCTTCTGGGGCTGGTTCACCTCACTTAGTAGAATGTCCTCAAGGTTCACCGATGTGACAGCAGACGTGAGAATCCCCTTCCTTTTCACGGCGGGCGATACTCCACGGTGTGCACAGAACTATCAGTCCCTCCGCCGCGGATGCGGGGCTGCACCCGCGCCTCTGCCCTGTGAACAAGGCTGCTGGAGCGCGGGCACCGGGCATCCCGCCTTCAGCCCTTCAGGGCGCAGACCCAGGAGTGAGGCACACGTTGAGTCTTCCACGGTGCGGGGTGCCTGATGATGTGTGAGACACTCAGAGTAACAAGTAAATGTTTTGACCTAGCCAGGGGACACAATAAAGGTGGGGTTTTTTTCCTAATTAATTGTTAGATGAAAGCGGAACCGAACCACCCGAGAGCGGAACTCAGCTCGACAAACGAGCGGGGCGGGCCTTGCTCGCAGCGTGCTAGGGAAGGGGCATTTCACCCAAGCCTCCGAGAGACCTTTGATGCAGGCATGGCCAGCCACCGGCCCGGCTTTCATGCGAGGACACCGACCCCGTGCAGCAGAGCGAACAGAGCTCTTCCTGGGAATCCGCCAGCCACCCTGTGAGAACGGAATCGGCAGGAGCTGAACCTACCCGACTCGCCAAAGCATGAACGGAAGGCCGCACCGCCGTCCCTAAGAGAAGCCGGCTGTCCTAACGTTTGCCTTCCAAGGGGCAGACAACCTCCACAGTGGTCGGCTTGCACTACAGGAGAAACCTTGCCGCCTGGTGCTCTCTCAGCGGTGACTGGGCTTTGACTGATTAACTCGTGTTTGGTTCCCCCATGTCAAGAAGGCTCACGGACGGGGGCACACAGTAGGCATTCCAGAGAGAGAAGCTCTGTTTTCGGCTGGGTCTGGAAGTCTGGAGGCCTGGGTTCTAATTTTAAATTCCCCCACCCTCGCAAACTTGGTAAGCCAATGAATCTCAAAAATCCAGAAAGATTTGGGGATCCGGCATGTAATTATTCCTGTAGTTCCTTGAAGTCGGAATATCTGAACGGTTCTCAAAGTAACAACCCCGGCAATTCTGATTAACATTTCAGGGCATCTTCCAAATACAAATCCACACCACCTATTGCCATGGAAAAGCAAAGGCCTCACGTCCAAGACGGAAAGACCCGCCTGGAAATCTGGTCCCCGGCAGCCGGGGAGCCTTCTTCTGTAACACGGGAAACACATTTTCTGCGGACTGTGGACAGCCTCCAGAATCCGCACGACAAAGTTTTTAAAGAAAAGCCCCAGAGGTCTTACTCACACACCAGCAGGTTTTAGTGCTATTTCATTTTTCCTCTTAAAGCAAGCCGAAACTTCTTCCTGATTCCCTAATAGCAAGGGTTTAACTGCTTCGTTTCTCGGTTCTGACTCCGACCTCACTTTCTAAGTGTGTCCCCAGAAATGCAGGCTTGAGGGTCCAAACGTGAGTCAGAAACTGCACTTTAACACGTCACCCCTCCAACTCGAGCTTGAGAATCGCCACGCAAGACAAGGCGCTCTCAAGGGGCGGAGGACACTCCTGAAATCACGGGCGTCCCTGCCGCCGCAGCTCGGCTGAACCCCACAGCGGGGGGCGTGGCCACACGAGAGGAGCCTGA
Source organism: Mellivora capensis (assembly GCA_004024625.1). NCBI lineage: Eukaryota > Metazoa > Chordata > Mammalia > Carnivora > Mustelidae > Mellivora > Mellivora capensis. The sequence goes on along the minus strand of PISX010013390.1, from coordinate 19,553 downwards.
AGGGAGCTCACAGACCAAACACCGCGAGACCGTGGACCTCGGCTCTCCCTCTCCCTGGTGCCAGGTGGATAACCAAACAGCTCGATGGACATGTGTCCTCAGAGACTCTGTGACCCCAGTACGAACGCGTCTTCCGAGCTGGGGAGATGGGCGCAGAGCCCTCCATCCACCGTCCCTTTGCTTGAGAAGCGACCGTGAAACCAACAGTGACCACAGCAGCAGACGAGATCCAAGCGGGTGCAGCGACACCCGGGGCCTGTCTGCACTACCACCCCTCTGTGTCCCACGAATAAAGTCAGCGACACGTTAGAGCTCCTGATTATTAACAGTCCGTTCAGCCCTTAGAAGCAGCACCGCGGCCCCTCGCGGCACACTTGCTCTGGAGGCGGAAGGTGTGCCGAGTCTTAGACCACGAGACCATGACCACGGGCCCTGATAAGCTCGCGGCAGCCATTCAGGGTCAAGGACGGGACGAGCCCTGCCCGGAGCCTGTGCCGAAACCGAACGACTCGGGGCTCAAAACCCCATATGTGGGCGGAAGTGGATTAACTCATTATCAAGTCAAAGACGTCAAGAGCCTTCTTCACACTGAGTACGGGTCCTCCACAAAGACTCTCCCTGATCCTTCCCAGCATCGCGGACAGCAGAGGCTGGAAGCTCCGTCTTGCCCACATCAAGAGCAGGGAAAAGAGGGTCCTCCTGGCTGCAGAAAACAGTCCACCATGGCCAGACCCGCGAGCACAGAGAGCCCGCGTGGCCCTGCGCGGACAGGAAGGCGCCCACCGGCCGGGAGGGACCCGGCCTCCGGGGAAGGCCGCCACCGGAGCGGGACCGCAGACTCGCAGCTAAAGCCCGGGGGCGGGGGGAGGGGGAGGACCCTGTGTCGAAAGTCTTCATGGACAAAGCAGAAATCTTCGTGACTGACCATCGAGCATTAACTGACCCACCAACGGCCTTTCCTGACGTCTGACAGAGGAAAGACCAAAACGGAACGGACAGGAGGGCGGCCAGGAAGAGCCGAAACACAGCGCGACGTCTGAGCGCAGTTTGCAACCGGACCGTGATGCCCCACGACGTGGGGCCCCGGGGAGGCGGTGCCAAGAGAACACCAGGGCCGCAGAGCCCCGGGAACACGGCTTGACTCCAGCAAGCACTTCCGCAGGCAGAGCTAACGGCACAGCACCCGGCAGCTCCCGGCAGCTCGAGTAAGAAGGCCGGGGGCGCTCCTGATCCCGACATCTGGGCATCCCTGTGGGCTCGGGCCGCACCTCCGCGAGCCCCGAGGTCTGGGACAGGTGAGCGCTGTGGTGCGGGAGACGACAGGGCTCCGGGGGCCCAATCCCCCTACCTCGTTAACTGAAAAGATGGTGGGCTCTTACCCAAGATTTCTGCTCTCAAATAAATGCCCTTTCCCGCTTACAGGTCCGGTAGAAATCTTTAAAACCTGCCAAGGCTCTCCGCCTGCATATTGTCACGGTGAGGGAGAGCTCGGGCTGTGAGGCCAGCCCTCCATCACAGGCCCCGTGAGGGCTCGAGGAGACAAAGTGAGCAAAGGACACACAGAGGTGCCAGGCACAGAGCAAGCTCTGGACGGGAGCCCCATCGCCGTGAGTGTGACCAGCACATCTCTGCGGGTTTGTAACAACCGCGACATTCTGCAGGAGGAGCATGACCCACGTCACCAGTCTCGGTACAGAACGACACGGCGTCTCGCTAACAACCACAGCAGCAGCGCCAGCGTCCCGGCACAGGCACGGGCGAGCAGGCCGCGGGGCAGACTCCAGAAAGTGGAACTGCCGGTCGGACGGCGGTGCGCTCTGCGGCGAAAGCGATCAGTCACCTGTACGAGGCTGAGGTGACTCCTTGGCCACCAGGAGGACACGAGAGTGGGGCCACCCCACGCCCTCACCACCCACCCCTGTGCTCCGTGAGGCCTGGAGACCACACATGAACACCCAGGGAGCCTGGGGGTGGGTGCCTGCCCGTCTCCTATCCCCGCCGATCCCAGCGGTCCCCAAGTGCCCCCGGGAGCACCTGCTCGACCCCGTCGCTCACTGGGCCCCCATCTGTTTGGGCCCGTCTTGCTGGAGCTTCACTCGGCACCCACGTTTGTTCACAGAGCAGGCAGGAGACCGACAGGCAGGCCCTAGAAGAGAGCCTGGCTCTCTGCTCCACCAACAAGGAAGGGCTTTCAGGCCCAGGAAAGGCTCCGGGCATGAACCAGTCAGTAGCATGGAGGCGGGTGAAGGCCTTGCTAGGGCGAAGAGAAGCCGACCAAGGACGAGGCCGCGGCACACGCGTGCCCCGAAGGCAGCCCTTTGCGGGCCGGCGGCCGTGAGCAGCCACGGGGACCGCCGGCTGCACGCCTGCCCGCTGAGCCGCCCGCCTGCAAGTCACGCACGGCTCCGAGAATGCCAAGGTGGCTCGGAACGCCGAACTGGGGGGAGCGGGGCTCGGACAGGGTACACAAGCGCGAGGTTTCTCCTTTACAAAACCCTGAGATCCCCACGACCGAAGAGAGCCGGTGCGTCTGCGCCTGAGCAGCGGATCCAGCTGCTCGTGTGGCAGCGCAGGATGCGGGACAACACCTGTGGCCGCCGACTGGACGGAGCTGGGCAAGCAGCCTTCCAACAAGCCACACGCGACAGGGTGTTGCAGACGGCCAAGACCCATCCCGAGGGGCCGCCCCGCCCCAACAGCACAGGCCATTGGGCCCCACCTGCTCCCACACTCGGTGGCCGGGATCACACAAGTGCGGCCTCCCTTGGAATCCCAGGGTGGTGAGGACGCCCAAGTGGACCCCAAACTTGCCTACGGGAAACGCAGCCTCCGGCGACACAGGAGCCCACTGGGAGCAGACACGTGGTTACTGGAGGACCAGGACACTCCCCCCCCCCGTCATGTCAGTCCTCACATAATGAACCGAAACACTCTGACCCCAGCCCCACAACAGCAGTCCCCCTCACACGTGAGGAGACTGTGGCAGGAAGCTCCTAAGGGACTTCCCACGTCACCAGACTCTGGACGCACTCACTAACCGCAGCTCTGTCCTCTCCAGTCAGCCCCTTCGTCTCAGCCACTTCCCCCCACACCCTTAGAAAACCTCTCCCTGGATTCCGACCGGTTTGGGTGACACAGCGGATCCGCTACCTGCTCTGTCCACAAACATCAGAAGGTCCTTTCGGCTCCAGGGCACCGGGAGAGCAGCAGCCAGAGGGTCACTGCAGACCCCTTTCCAGGCCAGCGGCACAACCCCCAGCCCTGCCTTCCCTGCACGCGAGCGAGCATGGGCAGTGACTCCAAGGGACCCGACGGCCCACGGCCCAGGTGAGGCAGCCTGGACTGCGGAAAGCAGGCTCCCGTCTGAGCTCCCACGTTTCCTTCCTTTAAGCATCTCCAAAAAAGAGGATTTTCATCTTCTTCATCATTTCATCTGGAGGAAGGGGGGTGGGAACAGCCCCCGCAGGAGGTGTCACACCTGTCCCCCCCACTTAGCTGCCCTGGTTTTCACAGGTTGCCTGACAGTCCTGTCGCCACGGCAGGTCCCTGGCAAACGCTAAAACCACGGAAATGAAAAAAAAAATTAAGGAAGCTAAATGCCTTTCATGCAACTGAACGAAGGAAATGTATCTCGCAGAGAGCATCCCTGGATATTTATGGTGTTTATTCCAGTCTTTTCTAGGCCAGAAAATTCCTGAGCTCACGACAGGCCTTCCCGTCACCATGACAAACAGGCCGGCGGAGACCGGGCTGTGCCGCGATCGCAGTCTCCACCCTCCGAACAGGATCCATTAGACATCACGCAGGCAGCATTTATTTTCCGAAGGCTTTTCATTATGGCGATGTAAAATGTCAAGGCTGAGACTCAGCGGGCTCTCCCCAGACCTGCAGGCTCCCTCGTTATCTGACAAATGCACACGTTCCTGCCATGTGACGAGTGAGCTGGCCCCCCCTCGAAGGAGCAACCCAACATCGAAGTTAACCCATGGAAAATGCCGGAGGAAGGAGGCCTCGGTCACGGACATAGCCCTCCAGGACAGGGGCAAGAGGTGGGGTGCTGTGACCAGGACACGGGCAAGAGGCAGGACATCATGCCGAAAGCAGTGAATTCGGGGCACAGGGCAGTGTCGGGTGCTCTCAGGGGAGAGAAAGACTCTGGACAGGGTCCTGGCCCAAGACCCAGGCACCGTGCCCTACCCCAGGCATGCAGCACAGAGGGGCGGGTCATCCTGGAGGAAGAAATGACCAGCCCGCTGCTAGCAATGTCCATTCCCGCTACTAAGGCATGCACAGAAAAAGGGGACACTCATTTATTAACAACTAGTGTTTACAAACCGTACACTTACTAATATATTTAGATCAGCCTCCTTGTTTTATAGATGGGGGAAATGAGGTCCAGAGAAAGTAGATGATTTGGTCATTCACAATATAATGAACCCCCCTTTCTTGTTTACTCCCAGAGAAAGTGGAAACATTAAATGATTCCACCTGGGGGTGTGGATTTGGGAGAAAAACCAACAACTTTTAACTGTATTTTCTTCTTCCAACACACTGAGGAAATGTGCAGGGAAACAAGGTCTTCACATACTGGTGTCAATCATACACCTGGTTTATATTGCACAAAATTGTGGTATTTAGCAAAAATACTCTAGACATGTTCCTGGAGTGGGTGTCATCACCCATCACATGTCACAGAAACATGAGGACTACAGTTAAAACTGACATGTAACGTGTGGCTTTTTTGAGAGAGAGCACGCACCAGCATGCACACAGGGCATAAGGGGTGGCAAAGAGGGAGAAAAAGATCTTTTATTTAAGATTATTTTTAAGATTTTATTTATTTATTTCACAGACAGAGAGCACAAGTAGGCAGAGAGGCAGGCAGAGAGAGGGGAGGAAGCAGGCTCCCTGACGAGCAGGGAGCCCGATGCGGGGCTCGATCCCAGGACCCTGGGATCACGACCTGAGCCGAAGGCAGAGGCTTAACCCACTGAGCCAGCCAGGCGCCGCCCCCGCCTTTTTTTTTTTTTTTTTAAGATTTTACTTATTTATGAGAAGAAAGAGAGAGAGAGCGAGCATGAACCTGGGGAGCGGCAGAGGGAGAAGCAGACTCCCCACTGCAGGGAGCCACCGTAGGACCTGCTCTCGGGACCCTGGGACTATGACCTGAGCCAAACGCAGATGCTGAACTGAGCCCCCCAGGCCTCCCCTGCGTGATGTACTGAAAAGTTGCTAAGACAGTAAATCCTGAAAGTTCTCAACACGAGGAAAAAACATTCATTTTTCTTTTTCCTTTTTTCATATCCGAGGAGCTTACCGATGTTAACTAAACTTAATATCATTTCACAATGTTTGCCAAGTCGTTACGCTCTACAATAGCTTATCCAGTCCTGTATGTTAACTGCATCTCAATAAAACTGAGAGAAAAAAAAAATATTCCATAAAGTAATGGTTTCTATTTTTTTTTAATTTCATAGACAAGTAGCCATGTTTGTTTGATTGTTTTTAATCTCAGGGGAACCTCCAGAAAGTTGCCAAATCTTTAGGTTTCCAATTTAAAATGCTTAAAAAACCCACACCTACCACCTGCCATCAGCAGTCACTGACGGGGGCTCCTGGCTGGCTCAGGCGCTAGAGCAACTCCTGACCTCGGGGCTGTGTTCAAGCCCCCCACTGGGTACAGAAATTACTGGAAATTAAAGTCTTTAAAAAAGAAAAACAAAACAATCATGAACTAATAAATAAGTAAAATCCCAGAATTTTAGGAAGTATCTAAAAGCGGGGAGACGGGAACTTCTGGGAAGGGGGCCGTCCCGCAGCATCAGGGCCGCCGCGCCTGCCCGGGTGACCAGGTTTGGGCCTCCAGGCAGCTCAGTGCCGACAGTCCACACGGCCGCGCGGGCCAAAGGGGCTACGCTGACCTCGGGGGCCCAAATCCGCTTTCCAAGGGAGCGTGCCTTGAACACCCAGGACCAGAGCGCCACTGAGTGACCCGCAAGGAAATCAAGCCTGGGCCTCCACGACACGCAGGGCGACTGTGGACACACTGGGCTCCCCTCCCTGCGACGTCCCTCACGGCGAGCTGGGGCAGAGAGCCAGACACAGCCTGGGGGCTCGGACCGTGCGCGCCCACCTAACCTCGCTTCCCACAACGCTGCCGCTGCTCACGGCAGGAAGGAGAAATGCGGTCGGTCACCGTGTCCCAGAGACAGAGGAGCAGCAAAGGCTCATGCAGTGCAGACCCATCTGTCACCCTCCCTGCGGGACGAGCTCGCTCAGCACAGACAGTCCGCGGACAGGGCTCCTCACCTTTCCCAGAGCCTCTCAGGGCACCGCTGTCCTCGCTCACCAAGAGCAGAGCCATCCTCTGCCGCTGTCGGAACCGCCACCGTCGACCCTGCGTTCCTCCCTCGTTCTGCTGAGCCTCTGGAGACGCGAGCAGCAGGACATGCTGTCAGTCCAACTTCCAACCCCTCTCCTGCCGCTTCATGCCTCAGCCCTGTCAGAAAATGCTGAGCAAGGAAGGTTCTGGAAGTCAGGGAAGGTTTGAGAAGGCAGAGAATGTTCTGGAAGACAAAAAATGTTCTGGAGGGCAGGGAGATGCTAGAAGACTGACATTTTTCTGGAGGCACAGAAGGTGCTGGAGGAAGGAAACACAGGGAAGGTTCTGGAAGGCAGCAACACTGTCTTGTTCATGTTTGCATATCCAGTGTCCAGCACAGTGCCTGGTACATAGTATGGACTCAATCCACGCTACTGACCAGAGGTTTCCCTGCCTGCCTAACTTTATAGGTCAGTGGGAAACCAGTACTCGTTACTCACAGTGAAAATGAAGAACCGACAAAGGATAAGTATCTGAATTTCCCTCCAAATGTCATTTCTGTTTGGTCCTGGCATCAATGGGAGGAACTGTGGAGCTTCCTCAAAACTCTAATGACGCCACCTTCTTCCAGAGAAGACCGGCTCCTGCTTCTGTCTGGTGGCTTAAGATCCAAAGACCCTCACAGCCTTGTCCAAGCAGAAACTAAGATGATTCACGTCCGGGTCTCTATTCCCACGAGGAGAGCTGTCCTGTCTCTGCTGAGCGTGCAGCCCACTGGGGTCCCAACTCGCCTGGGAAGCCCACCAGGGTGCCCAGGCAGCCCCTCCCCAGAACCGGCAGACACTCTTGGGTCTCAAACCCCCACCTGTTCACTCTGGTCCTTCTTGTATTTCCTGCTTTTTGTCCAGGCTCTCTTGTGTTCTCAGGGGGTTAATCAGACGACTCGGTCCCCCACTCCTGGACACACACATACATCTGGGATCTTTGGCACTGATGTGGCTTCAGAATTTGTCCTTCAGCAAAGCTGAAGCTGACACCGAAATGACAGTTTCCAAGTGAAAAAGTGAGAACACGGTGTGTGTTCTTCCACTCCCTGGCCGCGGCGCTACAGGGAGCTCGTAATAGGCACTTGCATTTTCTGAGGAGTGTACACTTTATTCCAAGCAAGTAAGTAAATCTCACCCGGACACTGTCTAGGCTGAAGAACTGTCATTGACTCACTTGGAAACATGCTTAGATGGAGAATCTGAACTTTAAAGGGTTGTTCTAGAGGTTAGACTGGTGCTCGATGAACAGCGGCAAGAAAATATGAGGCTTATGGCACAGAAATGCACTTCCTGCCGTCACCTTACTTCTATAAAAACACACGATAGGAACGAACACTGTGCTTGGTACAGTTACCTCCACTGCTCGTCATCATTCCTTTGTACTTTACTAACGTCTTACGCTGACAACCAGAGAAATGGGCTAGGGGATGAGACAGGGAATCTGTACTCTAGAAATGCAGAAAACATCAGCTTTCAGGCGCCTGGGTGGCTCCGTGGGTTAAGCACCTGACTTCAGCTCAGGTCCTGATCTCAGGGTCCTGGGATCGAGCCCCGCATCAGGCTCTCTGCTCGGCGGGGAGCCCACTTCCCCCTCTCTCTCTGCCTGCCTCTCTGCCTGCTTGTGATCTCTGTCAAATAAATAAATAAAATCTTTAAAAAAAAGAAAAAGAAAAAGAAATTTTCAAGATGAGACTATGTTACTTATGATTACAGTCAATTTTCAGATTTACTTTTGAAAACAGTCTAGCCCTAAAGTAAACAGAAGGGACTAGAAGAATAAGCGGCCGCTCCCGACTCTTAAGAAGGGCTCGTCACACTCTCATGTCCACTCTTCCCTTGAAGACTTTCGGACCGAGACACTGCCCACCCCACAGCCCTTCTCGGGTTCCCTGTCGGGGTCCTTCTGGGAGGCTGTGCAACCTCGACATCATAGATCCGAACCTCCTCACCTAATATTTATAAATTGCTGCAACCAGACCAGGGAAACTCTCCCAGCTCTGTAAGTCTGTAATTGTTTTATTTACTCAGCAAAAATCTCGGAGTGTGTCTGTTGGGATATGCCCCCACGTCCAGTCACGACAAAGCCTGATACACTGATTCTGCAGCCTCAGGAGGCCCTGGCCAACTGCCCACTGGGTTCTGGTGGAGGAAGCATGAATGACCCTCCCACGGTTCCAGGAAGGACCCGACCCCCGGCTTCTCCAGGCCACAGGTTCCAATAACCGTCTGTCCTTCCTGCGAGCCTGCGTTCTTCCTTCCACTGCTCATGTATCCCACACAGCAAAGCGGCATCTTTCGATATTCTGAAGGAAACACTACATTAGGAACACAATAACAATAAATCCAGACCCGGCAGAATCTTTCAAAACAAGGTTTTGATTTTAGTTAGTACCCATTTAATTACAATCTTCGTGAGACGTGTTATTTTATGTAAGATCACCTCTAACAGTCTGGAACATTCTTTTTTCCATAGTGCTTGACTTTAAATTTACCTTGGATATCTGGTGTTTTCCAGAATTCCTGTGAAAAACATTTAATCATTAAACAAATGCTATATATTCTTCAACAGCATTTAGACCAAAAATATCAACTTTTTAGCATCACTAATAGACTTCTTCAGTAATGAACTGATATGGTCCTAAAGTGGGTTTAACATCTATATTTCAATCCCTCGAAACCTTTGAAAAATAAGAACAGGCATATCTACATAAACATCCAAATTTTCAGCTTGACGGCACATTTTTATCTTCTCAGAGTAGCACTAAATCAAGATGCTCTTTCAGAACTGCATCTTACTTCCCCGAGAGACAAAATACGTATGACCGAGCAAAATCTCGTTTCGTTGTTAACATTCGGTCTTTTTGTCCCTCATGAACTGCTCAGGCTTTTCTTTTTTTTCAAAGATTGTTTTATTTATTTATTTGACAGACAGAGATCACCAGTAGGCAGAGGCAGGCAGGGAGAGGAGGAAGCAGGCTCCCTGCCGAGCAGAGAGCCCGATGCGGGGCTCGATCCCAGGACCCCGGGATCATGACCTGAGCCGAAGGCAGAGGCTTTAACCCACGGAGCCCCCCAGGCGCCCCAGTGCTTTCCTCTAGTAATTCCTCATTCCCAGACTGTTCTGACGTTGCCCTGGCCAGCCCTCCCGGACCCCGGCTTTCCCTGTGTGAGTCCCACAAGACGGTTTCGGCAACCAGCACCGCAGTTTAAACCCGCACGGACGCGCCCATCCTCTGGGACAACAGTAAATTAAAACCAAGGCTCACTATATGTGAGGAAGAGGCGATTATCAGCAATTGTCATGGGGGGGACGCCTGGGTGGCTCCATGGGTTAAACCTCTGCTTTTCGCTCAGGTCATGGTCTCAGGGTCCTGGGATCGAGCCCCGCATCGGGCTCTCTGCTCAGCGGGGAGCCTGCCTCCTCCTCTCTCTCTCTGCCTGCCTCTCTGCCTACCTGTGATCTCTGTCAAAAAAATAAAATCTTTAAAAAATTTTTTTTAAATAAATGAATAAAAAGGTTTCTTGGCGTGCCTGGGTGGCACAGGCGGGGGAGGGCCCGACCCGGTCAGGGCTGAGGTCGTGATCTTGGGCTTGTGAGCCGAGTCAGGCCCCACACTCAGGGCAAATCAGCTGAGGCCCCTCTTCCTCTCCCTCTGCTCCTCCGGCTCATGCGCACGCGATCGCTCTCTTTCTCTAAAATAAATAAGTAAATCTTAGAAAGAAAATGAAAAGGTTTCTTTATTCAACGGTCGAAATGCTTAGGCTCCCAGCAATTAAAAATTCATGTGCGTTTTCTCTGGGTCTGGAGCGCCCGCACCTAACACGGCCTCTCAAAGCGCTCACTTCCCGCCGCAGACCACACGAAAGCGAACAGGAGCCCCGCGGCCCGGGCGGCCGCTCCCACGGAGACCAGCTCAGTGACCGCGTGGAGTAACCGGCGGGCGGGGCACCGCCTGGGCACAGCGCCACGGGCCCGAGCACGCGGCCAGGCTCCTGCCGGAAGAGGCCCTTCGCCCAGACCGGGCTCGGCAAGAAACGACCGTCGGCCCAGTCTTGCTTCTGACAGAGCCTCTGTTCCAGCTGGACGCGGCCACAGGGCCTTTGTGCAGGCGCATTCCAGGCCGCAGGAACACGAAGAGATACTGACGGTCACCGGGGCTCCTTGCCGGGCAAGCCCCACGCGCGCCCCCCACGGCGCAAGGCCTTCAAGTGGGGACGCCCCGCCCCCGCCCGCCACCCCACATGGCACCCACCAGCACCTCGGCCCACCTCACCCCACGGGCATCTCCACGAGGTCTTCTCGGGGGAGCCGGGGGCTGCGGCCGCGGCCGCACACGACGTAAGTTCGCCACCGGGGACCAAACTCAAGGGCACCATCCCTGACACACGGGCATAGAAGCCGACCGTCACGACAGACACAGGGTCGGGCCAAGGTAGAAGGCGCACGGGGCTCAGCTCCTACCCCTCCTGCCACCCCACAAACAGTCCGGGCGCCTGCAGAACCCAGGGAGGCCCAGGGCCTCCGGAAGAGCAGGGGGAGAGCCTGTCCCGTCTTCTCTGAGGGACAGCGGCTGGGGGGAGAGAGGGCACCGCGGGACAGACAACGCGACGGGGCCGGAGCCACCGCCCCTCCCTGAGGAACCTGACACAGCCCCCGCAGGGCACATGACCTGACACACCCGAACCGCCGGGCCGCCCGTCCCTCCCTGCAGTGCCCACAGGCCAGCCGGGCCCGCAGGAACCCCCCGTCCAGCTGCAGCTCAGACGCGGGCCACAGAGCGCGCGACCAGGCTTCGGCAGAGCGCACGAGTGGCCCAGAGACAAGCAGAAAGGGACAAACTGTGGTGACTGCTGGACACCAACAAGGCAGGGTCTAGAGCTCAGCCCCCCCCCCCCAGAGGGGGACTTGGTCTGTCAGGCCCACACACCCTGAGCCCCAGATCAGAAAGTCTTGAGCCCAGTGTCCTCAGAGAGAGATGCTAACAGAGCCAGGCCTCCTGGAGGCAGTCACCACCCCCACCCCAACGCTCCTCGTGGCCACTGCAGTCTTTGCTGAAAGAGCACAGTGGCACCGCACATGCGTGTCCCCACAGCCCAAGTCCTCGGGGAAGTGGCACCTAACGTGGTGGACTCAGGGGTTGGAGACTCGCTCAGCCCTCACTCTGCTCGAATAGAGGCCTCAGGGTGCAGGGAGGTTGCCTGTGTCATGCCCTCACTGTGGTGTGCTGTCCCCGCAGTAGGCTGTGGAAGGCAGACATGCAGGGCTCCGTGGACCCTCGGTGCAGCCCTCGCTCCATGGGACCCTCGCTGCTCTTTCAAGAGTCTGTCCGTCCTCCGGCTCCAGCATGGGACAGCTGTCATGCCTCCGTGACAAGAGAGGACACCAGACACCTAAGAACAACCTAGACTTGTCAAATTTACTATAAAAGTTTCTGATTTTTGCATTCATCAAACATTACATAATATTTTAAAAGAAAATGTTTAGTGTACCTGAAAAGAGTATGTATTTTTCTTATACTTTCCATTCAAACATGTAAGAAATGTATGTAACTATTACTTAAGCCCAATTTCTTTTATCCAAGGGCTTTAAACTCTTTGAAGGGGTGATGTGAAACAAATTCCAGATGATGCTTATCACCACCAGTCATTGTCACTACGACATAACTGGGTTCCCATCCTAACTGTGTGTAACTATTTTTTAAAATACGTTTATCAAAAAACGTAAGTGATTGGGGCACCTGGGTGGCTCAGTGGGGTAAAGCCTCTGCCTCCGGCTCATGTCATGATCCCAGGGTCCTGGGATCGAGCCCCGCATTGGGCTCTCTGCTCAGCGGGGACCCTGCTTCCTCCTCTCTCTCTGCCTGCCTCTCTGCCTACTTGTCATCTCTGTCTGTCAAATAAATAAATAAAATCTTTAAAAAAAAACAAAACAAAAAAAAAAAACGTAAGTGACGTTACTATTTAAAGTGCAACGGTGGGCACCGGGGGCTCAGTCGGTTAAGCATCCGACTCTCGACTTCTGCACGTTACTATTTAAAGTGCAACGGTGGGCATCCGACTCTCGACTTCTGCGCAGGTGGTGTGAGATCTCGAGCCCCGAGTCTGGGGCGGGGGGGCCTGCTCCAGATTCTCTCCCTCTCCCTCTGCCTCTCCCTGCCCCTCACCCCACGTGCACACGCACACACACTCTCTCTCTCTCTCTAAAATAAATAAATAAATATTTTTTAAAAGATAAAACGTACTGGTAATGCTTTAAAAACCTCAGTAGTCAGTCAGCTGAGACCTGGACTCACCAAAGAACTAGTATTTTCGACAATAACAAGATCCCGCCCTGTCTGGCCACCAAGCTCCAACATTAACTGGAATAAAATGGAGTTTCCAGGAACAGGAACATCTAGGACGGCCGGTACCAAGGACTCTCCACCACCTCATGTAATCCTCTCAAAAACAAGAAGAATTTGGCACTTTGCTCATGGTATGAATTCAGAGAAACTACAAGTGAAGTCCTTCCACTTCCTTTGACATTTTCCCCCCTTGACTTCTAATGTACGTGCGAACCGTGAAGACTACCAGACGGGGACGATAAGGTGATGTCGTCTCGGCGTGTCGACAGGCTACAGGCAAACACTGTATTTTGTCATTTAACGTGTGTTCTGGGCCCACACCCACCCATTCCCCACCATCTCAGAAATCGCTTGGAGTGGTTGTTTCTTCTCGTGTTTATTATCTCATGGAAGCAAGGACCAGAACGCGCCGGAGAAGCAGGCTGAGAACCTGGGAAGACTCGGTCACAAGGATGGACACCCATCCCTTGAGACGGACGCTGCCGTTCCCCACGCGGGCTCATAACCACGTCTGTGTGCTGCTCACAGAACACTCACATCGGGTGGAAGACCAGCGACCTGAACCGAGACCTCGTTTCAGGCAAAAGCAGAGAAAGAGATTCAAGAAGTCCTGAACGATGTTTTGGTAAAAGCAGATGTGCCTTTGCAGGACAGAACATGCCTTGAGGTGAGAAGGTGGGCAGACAGATGGTGTGGCCCAAGCTGCTTCCTCACCCAGTTTCCCATTCCCAGCCCACCACCAAGAAGTGAGCTCTCGCTGGTCTGCCTCGCCTGCTGCCATTAAAACACTGGCGGTTTCAGAGAACATGGAACTCACGGGATTGGCTTCAAGCCCTACCGCAGGTTAATTACTGCTCTAAACTGGATTAAAGCCACGGGCCCAAATGGAAAAAGCCTCCGCCTCCCACGGCTCGCGTTGTTGGCTGTGCATTTACAGGTTGACCATATTTCGCTGCTAGAATCAGAACTGACTTGCACCATTAATATAAAGTCCTTTTCCTGGGATGCCTGGGGGCTTAGTCGGTTAAGGGTCTGCCTTAGGGTCAAGTCATGATCTTAGGGCCCAGGATCGAGCCCAAGGTCAGGCTCCCCGCTCAGGAGGGCATCTGATTCTCCCGCTCCCTCTGTCCCTCTGCTTGTTCATGCTCTGTCTCTCAAATAAATAAATAAAACCTTTAAATTAATTAATTCATTAATTAAAGTCCTTTTCCCTTTGGAAACCAGGTCAGTTTTTCTCCTGAAAATTCCTTCCACCAAACCATTCCCAAATATCTTTTGTACTGTATGTAGGACATTGCATCAGAGCCCAAAACGGACCTTCAGAACACACAGCGACACAGAGCGCTCCTGTCATGGGAGGGAAAGTTTCATTCTTTTCTCTACCAGATGCCTTGGAAAACAATGAGAGAGTACAAGAGCCATTCCTTTGCTCGTTCGCCGTTCTAAACGTCTACTCTAGATGGGATCTCCTCTTAAGATCTTCTTAGGAGACGGGGCGCCTGGGTGGCTCAGTGGGTTAAAGCCTCTGCCTTCGGCTCAGGTCATGATCTCAGGGTCCTGGGATCGAGCCCAGCATCGGGCTCTCTGCTCAGCAGGGAGCCTGCTTCCTCCTCTCTCTCTGCCTGCCTCTCTGCCTACTTGTGATCTCTGACTGTCAAATAAATAAAATCTTTAAAAAAAAAAAAAAAAAAGATCCTCTTAGGAGAATAACGCTCCTTGGTCCTCCCTGACTCCAGAGCAGTGTTCCTGGCACAGCTGGCACGAGAGCTAGTCCTCGAGGTCTGCAGCACCGCACTCGAAGAGCCTGAGGGAAGCACCGAGCATTCTGGACCATGGTTAGGGGCACAGTAAGCCGTGAACCCTACGGTGTCACTTGCGCTCCTGCCATGAGGAAAGGCTCAACGTGTCCAAAAACACGTTATCCATTTCCAAACATGAAGATTCACTCAGCGAGGCTAACCAGATCATTGACTCTGACACCCAGAACAAAACCCAGGGCAGAAAATCAACACTCCCCGCCCCCCCAGACCAAAGGGCATTTTCCAATTCTTAACCAAACAGGCCCTTCAAGCCTGGTGGTTCAGAAGCTCCTTAGGGAGAGGCAATCAGACAAGTGAAAATCCCCTCTGTCCCTGTCATAAGAAGAGGCAGACACCCCTGTTCTTGGGAATTCCAAAGGCAAGTCTAAGAGTGCAGATCCCTTCTGCTGGGACCTGCGTCCTAAGGAGCTACCCCCGGGCCTCATCCTGGGGTTGCTCGCTGGAGAGAAAAGGAAACCTGAAGGTCAGAGAACTAGGACCCAATCCCAGCACCGAGTATCTTACCGTACTCTTCCTAACCCCTCTAAGCCTCAGTCTTTCCATCTGTGAGATGGGAGCTGCACAGGCTCACCTGCCAAGGAGTAGGCGAGTTTCTGGGGAGTAGGTGTAACTACACGTAGAGGGTTCCAGAGGTTGCCAGGGGCTCAAAGGAGGCTGTCGATACAAAGGGGGAGCACAGGGCAGTGTTGGGGGGAGGAACTGTTCTATGAGCAGTCATCAGAACCCGTACCTACAATGACACACCGAAACAAAAACTCCACTTCGCTGTACGGTCGTTTTTAATTAAATTAGAAAAGAGAAAGTACCCGGTCGGTTTCATAAACATTCCCTCCTGCCCGTTCAACTACCCACGCGGAAACCAATACTAGTCCCACGTAGAGAGGGAGTATCCTTGCATTTTCTGAACCATAATCATGGGACCGAGGGAACAGACGAACATGAAAGAAAGAAAACGCCCAGTTAACATGCGCCCCCCCACTGGAGAGCCAGCACCAAGTGAACGTCAGGAGACCCTGACCAGCTTCCTTATTTCTTCACACCACACACACACAGACCATTGGAAAGACAGACTGACCCTGACGTTTCACCTCTGGTCCACAGTTCGGGGCCTCACACCTGCAGGGGAGTCACCAGCTTACCAGCTGCAGAAGCCAAGGAACAAACAAAAAAGTCATTTAACATGTGAACAGGAGTGTTTCCACGAGAACCGCACCCCTTTTCAGTTCCTGCCCTAAATATTTAAATAGTGCTTGTGGCAGACTTGTTGGAGATAACGCGACTTAAAAGAAAAAGCTTCCTTCTTCCTTCAACAAACTGTTTCCAGCCAGCAGAAAAGCGCACTGATTATTTTCTGCTTCTTGGGTTTTCTGTCCTCGTACCAACCAAGATTAAAAAATAAGTCCAGCTGGGCCCATATTCATGAAGGTCAGTTTAGACTAACGTGGAAACAGCTGCCGGGTGCTTTTCTGTGGAGCCCAGAGTTATCTGCCTCGAATTCAGCTGTTTGCTTTCTCAGGAAATGGAACATCTTGTCAGCAGAGATAAGACAGGCTCTTGGTTACCTAAGCCTCCCTGGGCCTGGTCTGCGGGGATACATCTGGATTCAAATTCTTTCTGCCCATTTCTTAAGGTGTTGGTTTTGTTTTGTTTTCTGCCTCTCCACACATAAAGACTCTTAAACAGCAGTAGTTACACATACCCAGGCATATCTCAGATATATGCCACCCAAAGCCAAAGGCTTATTTTTTTTTTTTAAAGATTTTATTTATTTGACAGATCGCAAGCAGGCAGAGAGGCAGAGAGAGGGGAGGAAGCAGGCTCCCCGCGGAGCAGAGAGCCCGATGCCCCCCATCCCAGGACCCTGGGATCATCATGACCCAAGCGGAAGGCAGAGGCTTTAACCCACTGAGCCACGCAGGCGCCCCACCAAAGGCTTATTTTTAGTGTGAGTCACACTGAGTTACGTTTGGTTACAAACACCATTTCACAGGGAATTTTTAAGTTCCAAGGTAAGGCTCCAAGAGATCACGGTGACAGAAACCTTTCTGAGTAACAGCAGGTCTGAGGACGGCTCAGCTAACGCCAAGCCTCTTTCAAACTTGTCCTCTTCACCCATGTTCCTAACTTTTAAAAATAGAAAGGGGTGAGCAACTGCATTCACAAGTTGGGTAATATTGCCGGCCTGGGGCGGGGGCCCAGGAACAAGACAAACTCCGAGTGCAGCCATTATTATCACGTAAAAGGGAAAATAACTGCTCTAGGGCTCACCAGAACGTCACCCCGGGTGACCACCTGGCCCTGCGTCCCCACCTAACTGCAGATGTCCCCCTCTGCTCTCGCCCTTCTGCATGGAAAGCCAGGGACTCCGCAGGTCTGCACACTTCGGGGCCCACAGAAATGCCTGCACACGGGCCACGATGGGACCCAGCACCGCCACAGAGCAAGGCAGAAAGCCGACTACGGGAAACCGAGCCTCCTACACCGACGTGGTGGGCGCTACCGAGGACGATCTTGGAAACCAGGTACAAAAACAGATCAGCTTTTAAAAAGAAGAGCTGCGAGACGCGGAGACGCACGGCGAAGCTTAGCCCTGAGAGGAAGCCGTCTCAAAACCTCTTTTATTCCCACACGTTCCTTCCGAGTCTGACACAATTAACCGCCGTCTCTGGACACAGGAGGCGGCAGCATCTCAGTTCCACCAACGCATCTGGTTTCGTGAGTGAGCCCGCTGTCTGCCACCGCCCTTCCACAGAAGCCCGGGGTCTTCCATGCGCCCAGTCCTTCTGCACGAGGCCATCGGCACCCGTCGCTGGGAGAGCCGGAGCCGAGGGAGGAGACTGGCAAAGACTCAGGCTGAAAGAAAGGAGGGAGAGGGCTTTTTGCTGTAGGGGAGAAGCAGGCTGCCCATCACCGTACATCCCACAAAACCAAGAGCTATGGACGCTAAGAAGCCAAGAAGGATGCGTGCTTTTGTGGCGGAAAGGATGCTTTGATTAAAAAATAAACAAGCAGGCTATTGAGGCGACAAAGCAGGCCGACTCCTGCCCCCGGCTGCTCTCTCCTCAGCTCCGAGCGGGCTCCCTGGTGAATGAAGGGTACGTGTAGGCAAAGCAGAAGACGAAAACAGGGAGAAGGAGAGACACCCATCTCAAAGCTAGAGGCAGAGGCTAGCTTTGACTCTGGATTCTCCAAGGAACATTTTCATGAGAGGTTGACTCTGTGCTTTGGAAAATGAGATTTTTATTTCTTTAGCAAGAGAAGGTCCTTTTACAGGATTGCTCTTAAATGTGGGGGCTGTTCGAGCAGGTTCACAAGCTGGCTTCCCTATAACTAAAAAACGGCTTAAAGACAAACACCTTTCATTCACACCAGACCTCGGTGGCACCACCTGAACAAAAGGACGTCCTGAAATCACAGAGAAAGGCAGAGGGAGGAAGCAAAGGGACATCCAAAGATGGAACCGTATGGAAGAGAACCAAATCGCTCAGCTACCTTGAACAAGGCTGCCTGATGCACCAACGGTATTTTGACTAGAAGCAAAGCTGAATCCTGTCATGGATGGGGCCGTTATTCCCACCCTGTTCAGCTCTGATAATAGTGGGGAGGGGAGCAGGTTAACCCTCCCACCCGGAGTCCTCGAGACAGTGTGAATGACGTCTGGACCCCCAATGTCCCACATAAAGATGGTACCCGGGAGACTCCACGGAAGCACACAGGAAGCAGAGGAGAAATAAGGCACCTTTTTTAATACGATTCCACTTTGCCTGTGGCCAAAATACCATTGCTTCGTCAGGCCATGTTGTCCACCACCGTGGACCGATTTTCTTCTCTTCCTATCTTTCCAGTTTCGGGTTTTCCTTCGCTCCCTCCCCCGGCCACCTCTCCCTGCTTCCCTTCTCCGTGTTAAAGCAGGATGCTACGAACTGGGAATTCTAATGGGAAAAGAGTAGCCCAGGACCAACGTCCCACCTCATCGGTAGAAACTGCCTTCCCTAGAACTGGGCCCCCTGAGCCGGGTCTCCCTGGCCTGGGAGGTCGCCGCCGGCCGCCGGGGGCGCGGCTCTCCCGGGCAGTCTGGGCTGAGGCCCGAGAGACCCAAGCACAGGGAGCCAGGCCCAGACCTCGCTGAGCAAGGCTCCCCTGACCAAGATGATCTGTGCGTGGCCCTGCGCCCCGGAATGTGCGGGGTGCGACACACCCCTGCACCCCAGCGGGCCGCCCACCACCTCTCCCCCTAACCCGGCCGCGCTGCCCTCCAGGCCACAGGCACAGGCGAGGAAGAAATTCGGGGCCACGGGTCTGCATGAGCCAGGAATCTGGGGGGGACGCAGCTCTCCTCGCAGTCTCTTTGTTTGGGACCACGGAGCCCAGGGGGGCAGCCCGAGCTGGGAGGAGGCGGGGGGCCACGCGCCGCCCCCTCCACGACCCGGGCCGCCCTCGGCCCTCGCTTTCCACCCCGGGTCACCACCGTTGTCCTAACGCATCTGCTCGGCCATTCCGGCGCCACAGAAAGCCCGGCCCTGCCCGCGGCCCGGCGCGCACGGCCTGCACCGGGGCGGGCTCCGGGCTCGGCCCCGCGTCCCCCCACCTCCGTCGCGGAAGGAAAATGTCCGTCTGCGGGCGAGGCCGGGGGTGGCGGAGGCCACGGGCGGGCCGCGCAGGCAGGAGTCCGCGGCGCGGGAGCGAGGGGGGAACCCACGGCCGCCGCCGACCAGGTCCAGCGCCCCCCGGGGACCCTGCCCCGCGGCCACACGCACGCGCGGGGCGCGCCCTCCGCAGGCCGCCGGGGCCCACCCGGGCGGAAGTCCTCGCGGGGAGGGGCGCCGGGGAGGAAACTGAGGCAGGGCGCGGCGGCGAGGTCGCCCGGGGCCCGGCAGAGACCCCGCGAAGCCCCCCGCAGCCCCAGCGAGCGCCTCCCACCGCGCCCCGACCCCCGCCCCCTCACGCCCCCGGCGCCCCACCCCCACCTCCCCGCCCCCGCCCCTCCTCTTCCCTCCCCCAGAGAGAAGCCCCCCTCCCC